>JAVYIG010007965.1:0-94921 GCA_035222895.1 Strongylocentrotus droebachiensis
CCACCTTGAAAACAACGGCGTGAGGTGATTTCCCCCTCACTTTCCACGTTGGCCTTAGTGCCCCTTAGGATAGATTTGTGCCCCTTTCAGTGGATTTGTGCCCTCTCAAAAAAGTAGCCTTGACCCAAATTTGATGTAATTCGAGGCCTGCATATGCGATGAGCTGTTGCTTATGAAATATGAATGTAGCCTCATAAATTGTACATGGATTTTGTGCATGTGGTGTAGATGCTAGGGAGATCAATGCGGAGCTGTTAAACTCTGTACGCAGTGGCAGGGCATGGGAAGCAAACCGCTGTGTACCGGTAGCATTGTTATTATTAATCAAATTAGGCTATATTGTCTGCCTATTCTCCATTAAATCACTCTGTACTCTGCAAAGGCTACAAAATACAACTCCATGCACAGTTCTCCAAACCTGGAGGAAATCAAGAAGAAGATGTAAACAATCTCTTAAACGGGTTTTAAATCACAGAAATACGAAGTTGTAAACCATCTAGACACTCCTAATAAATTTTGTTACTGGTTAATTTTTCTATTTTTATTTTTACAATTTTTATTTTTCAGTTTTCTTTAAAGTTAAGGATAACTTCTTATCTTAATTAGGATCTATGTAGAATATAACCATGATAACTGAAGATAGGGCGTATACATATAATCAAGCCTTTTATTAAGTCAAAGCAGACCGGGAGCCAAATATCTGAAAAAGCCGGCTCCCGGTCCTTATTTTTTGGGGGGAACCGGGAGCCGTTTTCCAGGACCAGGAGCCGTTTCCAAAATTGATGAAAATATGTACCGTATTCTTTTAAATTATTTGTTAAACGTTACCTTTTATTTATACATACGGTAGTTTAATTTCTAGTTTAAATTTTGAGCACTCTAATATTAAATCACTCATACCTTAGATAAATCTGTCATTTGTAGTCATTGTAGTTCATGTTTAATACTATTTTCATGCCGTTAAATGTCAAAAATTTAAAAATGTTGGGAAGGGGGGAATTAAATTATTTCTATAAACAAATATTTAAGAAAAACCAGATCTATAATGACAATGCAGAGCTTCCAACCTGTCGCTTTAAAAAAAAAACATATTATTCAGCTTGAAAAACATATTTTAGGTGAAAAAAAAAGATTATGCCTGTTTTACGTTTTGTTATTTTCCCTATAAAATGCTATTGCATTCATGTTTCTTTGAATAAAAACGCATTCAATCATTGAGAACGGCCGACCTGTCACTTTAAAAAAAAAAAAAAAAAAAAAAAAAAAAATAATAATAATTAGAAAATTTAAAAAAAAGATTTGTTAAATATATTTACCTATTTTATCAGAAAAGTCCATTATTCAATTATTTTATTATTTTAGTCAATGAGTACGAGGGCCGCTGAATCAAGGCAAGTCTGGAGTTGCAATCTACTTTGTACATAAAGTCAATGCATCAGCAGATCCGGTGTTTTGATTTTCATTTGCCTTTTTGAAGATACCATTACATATTTACATTCGAAGGGCATGCGATAGGCAAAAAAACTGGTAACAAAATCGCTGATTTCTTGATTTTTAGCGCTATTTTGATGAAACTGTCTCTTAAAACTGGGCTTAACCCCCGTGAGCTTTGGAAATATGGCTCCGATTCCGCATTTTTGACAGCAAAATTTGGCTTTTGGGATGGATTTTGGAAGTTACATCGAGACTTTCTTGTACTGACACTGTGTGTGTACTGCAGTACAGCACTGATGTCATTTGTGTGTGTATGCATGGCCTGGGCTGAGGAAATGCGCTCGTCTTTGAGTGGTGTACCATCCCCTGTAATGTGTGCTCCGTTCTCCGCTAGGAGTAGGAAATAGCGGCCGCTCGTATTCGTGCTGCAATTGTTTCTGGGTGATTTTAATTAGGATTCTCATTATAATGATTTGTTAGGGTTCATTCAGTCCACGTTTAACTTGTATCAAGTAAGTTTTTGTCACATTTGTGAACATTTAGTGCTAGACATGTGGAAGTTTATGAAACAGAAAATGTTAATTCTCCCAGACCGGGCGCCAGAAATAAAAAATGACCGGCGCCCGGTACTCATTTTCCCCGTCTTACCGGGCGCCAAAAGTCAGGGACCGTAGGGTAAAAATCGCCCGGCGCCCGGTTAATAAAAGGCTTGCATATAATACTGAATGAACGCCATAACGCTACTACCAACAACAACATCACCCTTTCCCACACACTCAACGCACCAGCACAAACATCTTTCATTCTCATTCCGAATTCCGCGGCTTCCAAAGCACACAGGCCAGGCGCAGGCAGTCTACTCTGCTCACGCGATGACCGACCCACGGCACTGCCACCGGCAACTGCTGCCGCGACATCGTTTGTCGTTTGGTAATGATTGTGTTTTATGTGAGGGAAAATTAGTCCTTTAAGAAAACTAACCCATATCTCTTTTCCCAAGTTTATATTGAATATAACGATAAGTTTAAGGGTCTAATGTCTAAAATTAGTTCAATATCAGAAATCTTACCTAGCCAATCTACGCAGACATACCCCGGTGTCGCTTGTTCCGTATGCGTTTAACGTGTGATTAAGTATGTAAGCACACGCGCATTGCTACGCTAGTGAATCCCAATGTACAGTATGCTGCAAGCAGTATCTAAAATTGATAAACGGACGTGCTCGCATATTTTTCACACAGCAAGCATCGTTACATAGTTCTAGCAAATAAACCTCATTGTGTGTATTCTTATTTCATATTTTTTAAATGAAGTGTTTTAGAAGGAAATCAATATCTTTTCGATATGTTTTATAAATTGAATAATTATAACTTGCTTTTGGTACGAAATTTAATTTGAATATAAATATTCTATCATAATCACAATATAAATAATTTAGACAGATAATTCATATTTAATAAATTATCATTGAAATAGACTAATCAACATTTCTTGGTGCGCGAGCCACTTACGATATCTGCTATACTATCATTATTAAAATAGGTCAAAGAAAAGTTCTTTTTCGGGTAGTCTATGTACATGGATATTTCAAAAGCATCATCCAAACAATTTTGTTATGTTTCTGTAAGAATGAGAAAATTGTCAGAATGTTAAGTCTCCGTTGAAGAGTCAAAATGTTTGATGATATCAAGAAATGAAACTTGAAATGGGATTGACATCTAAATCGACGGACAATGATGAAACGCAGACTGTTGGATTTGTTTGGGAATGGCATTCCGTCTTGCATTCTTTGGATGCCCAGCTGTCTGGCAAGTTACCAAGCACCGCGAACGTTCTATACGGTGATGCAAAAAGGGATGCAACATATCTCGAACAGTTGATGATGGATACTAGTGCACCCCTCCCATCCTCCCAACATAGTACCAGTGATGCAACTGCACAGACCAACTGCATGCCCTATTCGTTCTGTATATGCGAGGCCGGAGGGCGGGTGCCGGGAGCGGCGGGGCGAGGGGGGGGGGGGGGGGGGGGGTGGGGGGGGGGGGGGGGGGGGGGTGGGGGGGGGGGGGGCAGTAGGCGTAACTAGTGAGCCTGAAGAATTGGCTTTTATCTCACATGAAACTTAATTTCCAGAAAAAGGGTCTATAAAATACAAACTGTGCCTTTTTATTTCAATATATAGACCTATTTCTACACTTCTTTCACACACACAAGTCATGTCTACAACAGGCGCGGCTCCAGGATCCAAATTTGAAATCAAATTGAAATTTAGTGTGCTGAAATATAAAAAATCGTGCCGGCCAATATTTCGCTCAGTGGGAGGGGGCGGGAGGGTAGTGAGCACATTTTTTTTGTTTTTGTTTGGGGGGGGCCTCGTATATTTGAAAAAATTGCACCCCCCCCCCCCTTGAGCGTCAGGGGGGGGGGCCCATCTCCACAAAAAAAGTTAAATTAACGTTAATTTTTTTTTTTAATACACATTTTTTTTCCAGGGGGGCAGGCCCCCCCCCCTCCCCCTGGATACGCCACTGGTCTACAAGTACAACCAAAGTTCTTATCTCTCATATTTTTTGTGGACAAAGTAACCCTTCCACTATTCACAGCTCACTCATTTCGCTCCCTCTCAGAAACGGGACAGTTTGATCATGAGCAAGAGACGTCGCGCCGGGCATAGGGGTGGGGTGGGGTGACGCCGTCACCCGGCACCCCCGGACCCCCATGCGCCTCTATATGCCCGGCGAATCATTTTCAAGAGTATACCTGTGGTCCAATGAACCTCCCTGATGGTGGCCCACTTACTAGTAATTCAATATTTATTGGCACGGAATTCCCTGACTTTGGATCAAGCTACTCAGAGTTTGCATTTAAAGCAGCAGTGAATGGAAGCTTTCCAAATTATATACTGCTTCATCATGAATTTATTTCTCTACTGAAATCTTATGTACTCTTTCATAATCAACGCATGGTTATATCCGCTTAGAAAAATATGCAACAATGAACAATGTAACTCCTTCCTACTTTACCCCCTCCACCCCCCCCCCCATGAATTTATTTCTCTACTGAAATAATATGTAGGCCTACTCTTTCATAATCAATGCATGGTTATATCCGTTTAGAAAAATATGCAACACTGTAACTCCTTCCTACTTCACCCCCTCCACCCCTGCCCCCCCCCCCTCCTTTTTCACTTCCTCTCTCTCTCTCTCTCTCGCGCGCGCGCTCTCTCTCTCTCTCTCTCTCTTTTGCTCTCTCTCTCTCTCTCTCTTTTTTTTGCTCTCTCTCTCTCTCTATTTCTCTACTAATCACTCTTCGATTCCTGCCCATCATTCCTCTCTTCTCTTTGCTATAGTACGTCTGCATCAACATGAACCCTCTAATTACTTGTCATGTTGTCATTGTTCTTTATTGCCATCAGGGCTCATGCACAAGGCATCAAGCTCCTATTATCTTGGAGCCATCTCCAGTTCTGTTTAGAATAAGCCTATACTTCTTTATGTAGCCCCCCCCCCCATTTATTTATTTATTCACTAGGACTTCTTTAAAAGTGCAGGGTATATAGGTTATTCAGTTTAAAAAAAACTGCCTTACAATGACGCTCTGCTGCAACATGTAAATACATGAACAAAAACAACAACAACCAAGAAAACAAAACTGTAAAACATAAAATACTAGAAAATATCAAATGTAGGCCTACAAATAATAAGTGACATATTGTTTATAAATAATGAAATTGTGAGAGTAACAAAATTAAAACAAAGCTGTTTAAAACAGGTATTATGCTAACAAACATGTGATTATAACATTCTACTTGCAAAAGGTTGTTCAGATTGATCAGAGCTAGAGGGGCATTTCTTAAAGTGGACATTCAAAGAAAATCACAAATAATTATGTCAACTAATGTATCACTAGAAACTGGTAAGCAAACAGATGGCCATCGTACAATTTTTAGGTCAACTACATATCGGGTGATTTATAAAAATACAAATAAAACCACCTCCATAGCAGCTGGGATATACGAGAGATTCGCCAGAAACATAACGATGTTTTGACGGTCCCGTAGTTGATAAGCATAGTGATACACATGCTTTAATTAGCAGTCACGCAAAACAAACACTCGCAAATGATCAATCAATACAATTTGAGAATGTATACTATTAATCTAGATCTATCAGGAATAAATCATTGTCAAAATCAAGGGGCGGATACAGGGGGGGGGGAACAGGGGGCACGTGCCCCCCCCCCCGGCCATTTTTTTTTTAAAAATTAGTGTGCTTTTCTTTAAAAAGAGGTCTTGATTTAAATAACCCTAACCCTAACCCTAACCCTAAACTTTCCCATAGGCTCAACACGCACGTAACCCCAATCTGTGCCGCCGAAAAAAATAACGCGGCCGGGCCCCCTCCCCTGGCCCCCAAAACAAGTAAATTTAACTTTTTGTTTGATAAAAAAAGAAGACGAGCCCCCTCCCCTGGCGCAATGGGGGGCTACGTGTTGATTTTTGTTGTAATAGTGCTCACTAAAATAGTGCCCCTCCCCCCCCCAACGTTTAATCGCCATTTAACATTTTCTAACGAATTGGGCCCCCTATTTGGCCCCTCCCTTGCCGCCGGCTGGATCCGTCCCTGGCTATAGGGCATAATGTCCTACAAAATGACTTGTATCAAAATTATTGTTTGACGTTCTTGATCTTCTTCTTATCGAGTCACTACACAAGTCCCGACCAGTGGACGTTCTTGATAGAACCAAAGGAGTTATAACAACAACAACAAAACAGCTTGAAACGGTAAGTTTTTTTTTAATTTTATTTTCTTCCTTTCTTTCATTTTGCTTTCTTCCTTTCTTTCATTTTGCTTTCATTATCTTTCTTCTCGATTTATCTTTTCCTTGTAGTTTCTTTTTACGTCAGTATACGGTGCTGTCTTATTCTTGGAGATGAAACTGGCAGAAAGATTTTGCTTACTCGTCGGTTTGCATGCAGCGTCATATAGTATTTTCTTATGCCATGGTCCCGGCTTTTCTTTCTCTTTCCTTATCTCGTTATCGTCCTTCTTATTAATTCTTTCCACTGCCATCCATTAGTCTCTCTCAAATATCCCTCGATCTTCTTCCTTTCCATTCTATAGGCATAGCTCCACTCAAAATTTCTGCCGCCCAATATGCGCCAGCACCCCTGTCGGAAAAAACTAGAGGAAGGGGGTGAGTGGGCTTCTTTTTCTCTTCTTTCCAGTTTTCTTCATGAATCCCCCCCCCCCTACAGTTCCTATTTTCCTTTCCCTTTCTTTTCCATTCTCTTATCTTCCTCTCTTTTTGCCTTTTTTTCCCCCTTGGTCCGATCATTCCCCTTTCCGTTTCTCCTTCCCTTTTTGCGGCAGAGGCGGCGCATTTGCCGACAGAAATTTTGAGTAGGGCACCCCCTCCCTTCTAGCGACGCCCCTGACTGACATAAGACGCGATTTCTGTGGCGGTTGGTCCAACTAGTAAACAAAATTATTCTATCCTTCTCTCTACCCTGACACAAACGTAAACACGAGCTGCCCAGCCTATTATTATTGACGTCATTGATCATTCACCGTATCAAGTTCACTCCGTTACCAAAAATAAATCCAACGGTACGTTTGGTCCTCTTCGATCTCTATACTCCCTGATGCTGCTACTCTCCCCGTGCTGGAGCAAATAATTTATAATGTTCTTATTCAACATATAACGTCATGAATACACATGTACTGACAAAATCAGCCAGGCACTGAATTAGAAAGCAAAGGCGATGAAAGAAAGATTGCGTAATTTCCTATCGATGCTAAATTGGGAGCGTATGTAATATTGATCACGTGACCATCCTATTATTTACTGGCACTCGGCCATCTTAGCTTGGTATCTGGTGGAAGGTGTGTGGAAAATTGGAATCACACAAGAAAACATACTGTTTTTATTCACTTCCTCAGATTTTCGCGAATATTTTCATCATGGGGAGCTGCCATACAGTTGGCCCGAATGAAGCACTTGTTGTTTCAGGTAAGGAAGCTCGCTTTTTTGCTTTGGAATTGTTATTTTTAATCATGATTGTTGAATGATGTTTGTGAGTGGGTTTTGATGTGGGGCTAATCGCATCGTATTGACTATTGTGTGTATACATGTATGCGGAGACCAGCCCTAGCTGCAGCCGAGCGATACGTGCGGGCGCGGGCAGCGCCCACTTTTACCCTGTGTGGATGTGGTTGTGCCTTTGAAATTGAAGTGTGATTGGGAATTGGGATGCAGTGTTTTCATAAATCATAATGTAGGCCTATGTTCTGTATGCTATGGCTTTGTCTAAAATATGTACAATTGTTCAGCTCAATGATGATATTGTCACGAATCATGATTGGTCATTTAAAAACTAGACTATTTTGTTGCTGCTGAGCTGAATAAATAGAGACAAACAAATTAACAATAACAAGCAAAATATTCATTTATTTGAGCCACTTGTCTTTGATTTTAGCTTAAGGGACTAGAGTCTAGGTAATAATATGAAAAAATAAATTGATTTTACCTAGCCTTAATATTAATTGGCACCCATACTCATGTGTGAAGAGGGAGGTAAACGGCCCTGCATGAAGAGGGAGGTGAACAGAACCTAAATTGCATTTGTAATCGCCCCTTCCTCACCCAATTCCCAATGAACATTGCACACTGGCTACGGAGTTGGCTAGTGAACTCTCCTTTCTTATAAAAAGCACATTGAAATTTTTCTAGGTCAAGAATTCAACCAAAAGTATGAGATTTTGATAGATCTAGCATGAGTGATAGCGGCTTGCTTACCTTCCACGGGTCATGTCATAGAATCAACTCCATGACAGTCATATCTTTGTCCGCAACCTTTGGAGATGTCAGAATGCAGAAAATCCATTTCATGAAACCATGAAAAGCGACAAATTCATGATTTCGATATTATCGGCTAAAATATATAGTCTTCTTCACAACCCATCAGATTTCATATTTTAGCAAAGAAGATTATGAAGCTTAATAACGCAATGTCACTCAAACTGTTTGAAATAATTAAGAGAGAGTGGTACTTCTAGTAGGGTGTCTGAACGATTTTTCAATTTTCAATTTGGGATCGTTTTTCACCATTTTTGTTTGATATTTGAATAAAAAAATGTTATCAGAATAATACATTTCAAATTTCAAGTCTCACCGATGTTTCTATCAAAAGTTACAGCCCCTCCAAAACGCTGGTATATTCATATCATTTTGGTCAAAATCGACGAAAAAGACGTCCAGGCAGAGTGATGTTGTTTTGCTAAATTTAGCCAAACAGCTGTATCGCGCGATATGCAAGCGTATGCATATCGTACGCATGCTGCTAAGCCAATCCGCGACTTGCAGCTTGAGCTACGCTGTCTCCGCGACATGTGCCATTGACTAGTATGGTTAGCGTTCGTCGCACAATACACCCGGAAGTGAATGCACGTTATAGTCAATGGCAATATCGCGGAGATGTCTCCGCGATATTGCCATTGACTATAACGTGTATTCACTTCCGGGTTCTATGCCGGGAATGGCCACCCATACTTTCTTTCACTATAATGTGTAATTGAATTTGGGGTTTCGTTCGTACGCGGAGATGTTACGCGATGTAAACATGGTTTGGACTGAGCGGAGCGCACGCCTCCTAATTAGCTGATCCACCAAATAGCGAGAAGGGTATTTTTAAACTGTTATCAGTTGTGATCCCTGGGGGCTAGCGAAAATATAAGCACATAGAATTGTTCCTTAGGACTGGGACTACTTATCGATCGGGGCGTCATATCTCAAAAGTGACAAACCTCAGAGTTAGCCAGGACACAATGTTTCAATTGCTGTTTTGACCAAGATATTTTTAGAATTTCGGGGGCTACGCCCCTTTAGAAATATTGGAATTCACCTGCTCTTTCATATGACACCTCATTTATTGAGTATCACCTTCAGGATCACAACAGATAAAGGTTTGAATCTCGAATTGAAAAAAAAAAATTGAAAAATTTTTAGCACACAACATCGGGTGCGCGATCAGACACCCTACTTCTAGCACAAATAATACAAACATCAAATTTGCATGAAAAAACATGTTGATATATCTAAAAATTTACAAAAGATGACGAAATTTTAACGAATCAAAATTTGCAAGTTAGAGAATAACATAACCCTGATTTTATTTCTAGGTCAGAAAATAAAAAAACACAATGTTTTATGACTCAAATTTTTAATATTAATTTATCAAAGAATTATATGATATTATTTGGGTTAAAGGGATCATTTAAAGGTAATACAAAGTTTTGGGAAATTTTGAAAAGTGGCTGGATAGTGATTCTTTAAAATTTTGATATATTTGGATTCCCCTGTGGATGTATTATAAGCACTAGAAAATTTAGCCCCTAAAACACTTTAGCTTTCGAGAAAAATTGAATATCAAAATTTACCGGTACTCCCGGTAAATTTTGATAAATTTAAAATAGCATCTATGGCCGTACTATGGTAGCTGCGACCATGAAAATCTCAGAATATGTAGTTGTGATATATAATTTCCAAACGGGAATAGCTAACCGGTCAATTTTAGTCAAGAAACATTGATTTATAGCTAAATTAATATCTTGACCTTGATAGGGAGCTATACAACATACAGAGTTCATTATTTACGATTTCATAACTTTAGACTCGATTTCAATCGCGACAACGATCACTGAATATTGTAGGATGGCATATGCTTCCAATATGTTCATTTGAATCAAATGCATGACCCCATACCAAAACTTTGTATTACCTTTAACATTGTTAAATCGGAGATACACGGTCCTACATGTTAGCAGAGTCTGTGATATGGTGTAATATTGAAGCCCTAAAAAAATTGCGCTTCAAAATGATCAAGAAGTGCCTCAAAAAAGTAAAAATCTTTGAGTGACCGGTTTTACCATACTCGTTTTCCCCAATAGACTGTAGTGTTATGAAAACCATTCAGCGAACGGTTTTCAAAATTTGTAATTCGAATCATTAATATCTTGAAAATCAGACAGGCGATCGGCTTGTAAAAGTCATGGAGTTCCTGACTGACCCAAAGGCTTATAATTATCATTGCAGCATGAGCTAAATCAAGGATTATTTCTAAAGGATCTAAGACAAAGTTACCGGATCCCTTTAATATGTATGCTTGGGAAGGTAAAATATCTAGAGAAAGACCTACTGTAAATCTCCGTGTATAAGGCGCACTTGTTTTACCGTCGGGGAAAAATCAAAAGTCGGGGTGCGCCGTATACACAGGTACAGAATATTTTGAGTCCTCAAAATGCAACTTTTTATTGGTTTTCAAAAATCTCTGTGTCTCAACATGAATTTCATAATGAAAACAAAGAATAGAATCTACTATATGAAGTAAAACTACGTTCCTAATTTGAAGGGAAGAGATTTTGATTTTTTTTTTTTTTTTTCAGTCTCAATAAATTATGCCCTTCACAAAGCACTTTGCCGGCCGAAGCTCTCCCGTGTCTTCAGCTCACTCACCTGTATCATGCAGCTCACTTACACGGGGGCAGATTTGGTATCCTACCACGATGTGCGATGTAATATGGAATTGCGATTTTAACCTGCGCAGTTGCGTTGCGCGGCAGCTAGCTTCGTAAGAAACGATCTTTCACGTCCCTTCTTTTACTTTTTGGCAATATGGTACGGATTTAGATCTAAATCTACCGGCAGATTTTATTAGAAAAATAAGTTATGCAGTTTATTTTCGTCTTCATATCAACAATGCAACATAAAATTGTCGGTAAGTTGTGTAGAGTTATTCTAGAAATGTCCTGTACCATTGTATAGTCATTGTAGTCCCATATGTTCAAATGGACGTGCTGTTTTGACTGCTGGAGTTTGTTGTTGTTGTGCAAAGGTCTAACTTAGTTCACAAGCACTTCAACTGTGCCTCATAATAAAATGATTGAAATAAGACGGGATCTGATCTGATCTGGTTTTAACAAAAAGCAACAAAAAAACAAATAAAAGCAAAAAGAATTTCCTGATTTTTTTTCTTCCCGATTTTTTTTTAAATTTTTTTTTTTTTTTTTTTTAAAGTCTTAAAAATAGGGATGCGCCTTATACACAGGTGCGCCTTATACACGGAGATTTACGGTACATAAAAATTGTTGTCATTCTCATTGGTCTGCACTCTGCAAAATGACTGTTTGATCTTTGAACACTGTTGAAGACTTTTTTTTATAGTCTAGACTAGTCAAGGCATTCAAACTTTATAAAAAAAGTTAGTATGCTTGTGTTATATTTTATATTATTGTTGTAACATCACAGATATTTCCAATTCCGTTTAACCGCTAGTCAAAAACGGACGGTTTTGGGTGAAACGATTTAAAATAATTTTGTTGATACAAATTTGTGTTTGTATCGGAAAATTAAAAGAAATCACAATATTTACAAATACTTTACATAATTAGAAACAAAATCACTGAACAAAAACGGAGACTTAATGTCGAGCATGCTTTGGAACAATGACTGGGTTTCACTTTGTTTATGGAGCTATTGAATCTAGTACGCACATGTATTCATGTTTATAGCTAACAGTCGCGATATTGCAGAGGTCAGGATTTAGGATTTAAATGGCATCAGTGAAGTATTGTGCATGTATTTCAAGGCTGGGAACTTAGTTTTGCGAGTCAACTGCTCAATCTACGATCTTGCAATTGATTAGTTTTGTTGCTCTGCAATTCAACAGTCGGGCGTGACTTATGATGACTATAATGTCAGCAAAACTTGATTTATTAGCTTCATAAATAAAGTTATCCCAGTCATTATTCCAAGGCATGCCCGACAGTAAAGTCTCCGTTTTTGTTCAGTGATTTTGTTTCTAATTATGTACATTATTTGTTAATAATGTGATTTCTTTTGGTTTTCAAAAAATAAATTTTTTAAAAAGAAGAAAAAAATGGGAAAGCGAAACCGTCAAATTGAAAACAGATAGTGCCATGGACGGTCGGATACCGGACAGTTAAATGTTTGACCACAACACTATTTTATCAACAAAAATAATGAATAATCAGTGAAATTAGAGCTTGAAGATAACAAAAAATGTTTTAAAAATAAATTTTCATGATGTAACACACATTTTAATGATGTACTTGTATCCATGATCTTTCCTCAGGTGGATGTTGTGGAGCATCAGAGAAGAAGTATGTGATGGGAGGCTGGGCCTGGGCTTGGTGCCTTGTTACAGATGTACAGAGGTAAGTCTATTCAGAAGGACGGGTCTACAAACTCTGCTCAATAATGCATTTCTTGTTTTAAGTGTACTGTAAAAACCCTGTAATAATACGTGCATACATTATGAATTGCACATGCTCTGTACAATGAACCTGTACATGTAGCTTTAATAGGTTCTTGACTTTGAGCCCATTACATGTAGATGCTTCCAGCCACCGATATCGAGTCCATACAAAGCTCATGAAATATAATTATTTCTATGAGATATTATGGATATCTACATGTATAGTATTGTTTGTCAAAGCAAAGTAATCTTACCAGTAATTTTGTAGTGTTTCAGTCTCTATTTTTAGTTGGTTTAATGCTCCAATCAGTTTGGATTTTTGTCTGCATGTTTGATGTAGGGTTGTATCCACGCACATCGCGCATGACAAACTGACTTATTGACTGCTAAGGACAATATCCATTATTCTATGGGGAAGAGTGTAAAAAAAGAATTGAGAGTGAAAGAGATGCGAAGTTAACAGGCGTTCACATACATGTATATGACAAACTCAATCTCATTTGTACATGTTGTCTGATAACAAGGTACAGTAGGCCTAATCCTGTACAGGAAGTGGAGGAACCAAAAGCTTGTTAATTCAAACATATGTAATTCTCTGTTAAACACATTAGAATCAGAATCAGGGTTAGAATTGAGCCATATTGTTCCGAATGCTACCACTTTAATTGAACGATAGCTTTAAACTCAGAATCGTTGTACCTGCATCTTAGTCATGCTTTATCACTTTTCGATGGGAACCTATTTTGTTTGCATGGTAGACGTGGTAGGAGAGAATGATACATTGTCAAGTGGTGTCATTTCGACCAAATCTCGCTATACTGTAGATCGCCAATACCCTCAAATGCGCCGATGTTGACCCCTTGGACTTAATTTTGAACTACTTCCGGTACTTACATGTACGTATATGTTTCTGGTGCACAGTATATGGTGCATTCATGCGGCGCACACACATTACACGTATTATGCATGTGTAGTATACGCATCGGCTGCTACTGACTTCCTTGGAATTTTTACAAGTCCGTGATTGTTCCAGAAGAAATATTCAGGGAATACCACTGCATATGTCCATCAATTTTTAATTGTTCAGCTACATTAAATGGACCAGAAGCTTCTTAGGCACCAAGTTTTCCCAGAGTGTATTTGAAAAAGCTACATTAGATAGTATCAGTAAATGAATCACATTTGACTGTGTTCTACCAAAGACCTAACCAGAGCTGCTAACCAGTATGATTTATCGTAATGCAGGTTCGCAGTGAGAAAGTACTTATCGATCAAAAATAGGATTTTTATTTTGAAAACAGGATTTTTAGGGGCAAAGAATAGGATTTTTGTTCAATTGGGGTTGGTAGTTCTGTAAGAGGCATTGATCCGCATATCAGTCTGTGTTTTTTTTTTAATACAATTTTTTTTCAGTAAAATACAACTTTTGGGATTAAAGAATACAGTTTTTGAATTCCAGAGGTTGGCAGGTCTGCCTAACATGGACCTATCATGGTTCTACCTGTCATTATTTTGATTAGGATCTTCATCTAGGTGTGAGTACTTGTAATACACAATGTTAATATGTCTACCACCTATTCTTCCCTTTAATGCATGCAGATTGTCATTAGAAGTGATGACCTTGAATCCTCGGTGTGAGAGTGTGGAAACGTCCAAGGGTGTGCCGCTGACAGTGACCGGTGTGGCACAGGTCAAGGTCATGACGGAAGAAGGTCTACTGGCCCAGGCTTGTGAACAGTTCATCGGCAGGAGTATCTCTGAGATTGAGACTGTGGTCCTGCAGACATTAGAAGGTCATCTTCGTGCAATTCTTGGTAGGTTGCTAATGCAATTGTATTTTCAATTTGTTTCATGTACATGTATAGGGGCGTTTACACTTCAAGCAAAAAACATTGTTTTTTCTCACATTCTGGTGCTTTTTTTTAAAGTTCCTCTGCCACTACCCATGAAAACAATTAAAAAAAGAAATAAAAAAACCCAATGCTGGGTGTGTTTTTTAAAATGCAGGGTAAAACAAAAACAAACAACCATTTTTAGGGAAACTCAAATGATTTCCAGTTAATACAAATATCATTTTGCCACTGTGCCTTATTCTCTGGATACTCAGCATACAGGGAACAGGGATCAGTTCGCACAGCTGGTCGTGGAGGTGGTGTCTCATTTGGAAGCAGAGAGGGGTTTCAGCTTTTGGAAGCATGGAAATATTCTCTTAATTTTGAATATATACCCCAAATCTCCATGTCTAAGACGCACTTTTTTCCCGCAGGAAAAATTCAAAATTTGGGGGTGCTATTTGGGAATACTATTTGGGAGTTGAAAAACTATTGTGATTTTTTTATTTTTTGATGCAGGATATAAAACAAATATACCATGTCTTCTAAATAGTACTAATAAATAGTAAAATAGTACTATTGAAGTCACCTCTTGCGCATAGTTTTTTACCAGAACCTCTCAAGAGAGTGTATATTTGAAGTCAAACTATGTTCCTAATTTGAAGGGAAGAGAGTTTTTTTTTTTTTTTTTTTTTTTTTTCTCCTGAAAAATTATGCCCCTTCACATGGGCACTTTGCCGGCCCAAGCTCACCCGTGCCTTTAGCTCACTCCCGCGGGGGTATCGACTCACCACTCAAAATCTATTCTGTCCAAATTTCTGTTGTTTTAAAAACAACATTGTTACTATTATTTGTGACAAGTTTACAAGTACTTCAACTGCGCCTGGTAATAAATAAAAGTCCTTCCCTGCATGGCTTAGGTTTCCGAACGAAATAAGACGCAATCTAATCTGGCTTGCTGTCTTCGGTGTCGGCAAAAAAGCAAAAGCAATTTTTTTTTTCTGTCTTGGTCTTGGTCCCCAAAAAATAGGGTGCGTCTTATACACATGTGCATCTTAAACACAGAGATTTATAATATGTTTTTATTAGATCGTTTGAGTTACCCTAGAGGAAATCTCAGAATAGCTCCAGTTAACTAAATTGCATTTCGCCATCGCCTTATCTCTCCAGGTACTCTGACGGTAGAAGAGATCTATCGAGACAGGGATCAGTTCGCCCAGCTGGTCAGGGAGGTAGCGTCACCGGACGTCGGTCGTATGGGTCTAGAGATCGTCAGTTTCACCATCAAGGATGTCTTTGATAATGTGGAGTACCTGGACTCTTTGGGTAAGACGCAGACCGCCGCGGTCAAGAGGGATGCTGACATTGGTGTGGCTGAGGCAGAGAGAGATGCCGGTATCAGGGTAAGTACAAGAGTTTGTGTCTTAACCCTATCTATCCCCCCCCCCCTGACATTTTTCGCGATAATTTTTTAACACAAACAAATCTTGCACTGAAATTTTGTGACTTTTTTATTTCGAAATTTGCGCATCTTTTGAAAGAAATTTTTCGAAATGAGACCTACCATTACAAAGTCACGTGTCCTTTTATCTTTGCATGTCAGCCCGAAAATCGCTCATTTTTTGTGATTTGTGTACAAAACATATGGAAATCTCATTTTTCAAATATAGAGATAAAACATTAGTTATTTGGTCTTGTTTATAGTTTAGGTGTTTATTTTTGGGTCAAAATAGTTGAATTATAGTTGGAAATGAAATAAAACAACAAAACAAATAATAACCATAAGTTAACAAAACAAAGAAATACATAAGAAATTATCAAAACAACAGATAACATAAGGAATAACCTGGCTCTTCCAATTTTTTTGGCTGTATTATTATCCCAAATGGTCTAAATAATATATGTAGTGAAAATTAATGTTTAGATATGAAGAATATATGATTTATGGATAAAAATGTGAATGTTATTACCATATTTGCATAAATGACCATAAATATGGAAATGAGTGAATTTTTCAAAAAAATTGAAATTACCATGGTATTCTATACACTTCACTTGACATGCATGCAAATTTTTGCAACGATAGGTCGTTTCACGGCCGAGATCATAGAGGGGGTGGCCTTAGAAGCCCCCCACCTGGGCTATACAGTTTCAAAATAGCCTGGGCTAAATAGGGTTAAAGCCCCACTGCACTACTTATAGCTACTTGCACCCTCTATATACAGTGTAGCAAACAATGCCCAATTGGTGCCTGTTGGTCCCCCATGATCCCCTTTTTCTTATGTTAATTGACAGCTGATTTGATGAGATAACCACCTGTCAGTGACCTTGCAGGGAGGTCTAATCCCCCTGGACAAACTAGTACAGACAGACTTTAAAGAGAAGGTTGTCTTTGAAATTGCATATCACATACAATTCTTCTAGAATCAAAGAAATCAGTCTTCAAAAATATGAACCTAAATGAAGAAAAAAAAGAATTTTTGCTCTTCAATTAGTGTCAACATTTTGATCATTAATTCTCTTCAGATATCTTGTTTTGAATTATTGGTTATCATTTTGATTAGTTCCCCTTTAAAATAATTTTACTATTCTTGTCTTTGTACCTACATGTATACTATCTGTGAAGGTATTGAATCACTTTTGGTTATCAGAACAGAAATATGTTACTCTGAAAGATTTTAATTAATGAAAAGGAATATTACAACTCATTGCTACCAGTAATAATAAACTTATGATTCCATTAATAAAGTAAAACTAAATTGCTTTAGAAAGTGTTTTCCATACTTAATAATTATGGTTTACTACATGTACATGATCCACCAGTTGCCTATGTATGGACATGGTGTCAATTTCATTGTAGGAACTACCACAGTAAGCAGCATTATGGAGATCTCTATGAACAGTCACACACACAGACAAGTTGGCAGATTATAAGGGATTCTAGGTGCTTGACTCATTGTTATTCATAACATCCGGATAATCCGTAAATCCCACTTTCCTGGGAGTTTATGTACATGTAGTTACAGCTAGGAACTGAGCATATTGTTATGATTCAGTGGTTGATCCCTTCTGCACACATACATGTACATACATGTATATGCGAACTGTAATAAAGTATCACACTTTCTTGTTTTGACAATATCTCAAGAACCATTTGAGGTATGAATGTCAAACTTGGTGCTAATATATATCACCATAGGAAGACAAGTCAATTTCCATTTAGCTCAGGTTTTTAGCCTCGTTATTGCAATATGTCAACAACAATTTGAGGCATGAAATTTAATCTTCAATCTTGGTATCCGTACATGGCATGCATTCACCATAGACATACATGTAATGCAACAAATCAAATCAAATTTTGGCTAAGTAGGTTCAGTTCAGTTCAGTTCAGTTCATTTTATTCAAAACCACACCTATGTCAGTCTTTAAGGTGGCCATAGGACACAGAGTCAATCAACATACATGGAATTATAGAACTTTTAGATTTATTATCGCAATACATGACTACATGTATTTCAAGATCATTTTGAGTGGTAATCTTAGATAAAGAGAAGGGGAAGGGCAGAGAGGGGGACAAATGCGACTGCGTCTCCAAATATGCCTTTGCCTTATTTCAGTTCTCTGTAATTTTTATCTCATATTTCTCTTGCTCTCTCTCTCTCTCTCTCTCTCTCTCTTCTCCCCCTCTCTCGCTCTCTCTCTCTTTCCCTCCATCTTCTCTCGTTCTCTCTCTCGAGCTACTCTCTCTACTCCTCTCCTTATCTGCTGTTTTCTTTTGTGTCCATCCCTCTGGTTCTGCATCTCCTTCTCAATGTGTTTTCTTGACTAGTATTTCTATGTATCCTTTTTTCTGTCATTCTCCCTTTCTCCTACTCCTTTTCCTTTTTGTATAATTGTGTTTTCATGAATTTCCTTTTTGTCTCTCTGTCCATTACAGGAAGCAGAATGTGAGAAGTCGATGATGGATATCAAGTTTGATGCAGATACCAAGGTTGCTGATTCACAACGTCAGTATGAAATGCTCAAGGCTGGCTATGAAGCAGAGGTCAATACAAAGGTCAGTTCACACATACGGCAACTTACCTATTCAATCAAGTTAGCCTCGCATTCCACCAAGACACCTCCGCAAATGATTTTTTTGTTTTTGTACAGAGAATCTTTTAACATGTTGCACCGATGCTTTTGCAAACTTTATTAAAAGCACTATTTCACTTATAATTTATGTAACAAATTTGGGGAAAGCTGTCTGAAATAAAGGTATTTAATTCTTTTGAATACATGTACATGTAGTTATGGGATGTACAATACAATACAATAAAGTCATTTCTATAGCGCTCTTACAAACTAACTGTTGTTTCACAGTTTTTAAAGAAAATTTCAACAACAAAAACAGGTGCAGTGAGTGATTTAGCTCTCAAAAGCTCCAAAAATGGTCTGGTAAATTGAAAAAATGATCTGATTGAAATAAAAACCAATACATTTGAAGATATTTCTAGTGAGCGGAAAGAAGCATACGTCAATAGACGTTAAATATCTCAATCAACAAAAAATACATTGCTCCAACCACTTCCAATCTCCTTCTGACATTACAGAAAGCTCAATCAGAGTTGGCCTACTCTCTCCAAGGAGCCAAGGAAAGGCAGAAGATCAGGAGTGAGGAGGTTCAGATCGAGGTCGTTGAACGTCGCAAGCAGATCGACGTTGAGGCCAAGGAGATCGAGAGGAAAGAGAGGGAACTGATTTCCACCATCAAGAGGCCTGCTGAGGCCGAGTCATACAAAGTTGAGACACTTGCCGATGGTCAAAAGTATGATCATGATATATTTTGATGTTTTTACTGCATAATTTGATAAGTGTATTGTGATAGAAATTGTCCAGGAACTATGAAAAATGATGGATGAGGTGGTAAATCTGATCAATTAGATTAAATCTTGCTTAAAAATAGCAAAAAATGAAAAGCACTGGACACAGACAGGGGTGCACGGGACTACATAAACTTGTGGTATCAGATTTAGGTCCAAAGTTTTCAACTATGTCAAAGAGCTTTTCAAGAGCAATTTTCAAAGTCTTATGGAAGCACTTACGGATTTAGTTTGCCTGCCCCATTCCTGGCAACTTGTAAATGCTCATGGGAATCACGATGATTTTCATCCTTTGTTTTGTATGATTTGTTCTTCTATGTAATCCTCTGTATACACTTTGTTTTGCCGAATAAATAATAATAATAATAATAATATGATAAGCTATACAGGAATGCATTATTATTATTAGTGTGAAAGCTGTGAAACCTGTATTTAAAGACCGCTCAATGGCTACAAGAAAAATTGTCTTTGTAGGCAGGTAGTGTTTATGTACAGGTTCCTTCAATGTTTCAAATAGAAACAATTTTCAAGGGGAACAAAATATGTGGTCTTCATAGATAGGTGGCCTTTCTATACAGTTGGTCGCTAGAGCAGGGCTAACTTTAGTATGGTATCATTGGGAATTTAAAAAATTGAAGAATTAGAAAGCTCACAAGATTTCATCTTTACCAGGGCCCTGTTTCATAAAACTTGTAATCAATAACAAGTTACAAGCTACTGTTATAAGCTACTGAAAGCGTGGCATCTGATTGGCTGAGAGCAAATTTGTCATAGAAATTTAGCAGTTGTTATAGATAACAAGTTTTATGAAGCAGGCCCCTGAACTCCATCGTCTTTTTGCTTTTGTAAGGATGAAGACGGTGCTAGCTGCCAAAGGCGAGGCAGAGAAGATCAGGAACGTAGGAGCTGCTGAAGCTTCGGCCATCGAAGCCATCGGCAAGGCCGAGGCAGAGATGATGAGGATGAAGGCTGCAGCCTACAAGCAGTACGGAGATGCTGCCATGATGAGCTTGGTCCTCGAGGCCCTGCCTAAGGTATACTGTCCTTTGCTTTTTAATTTAGTCCCACATGTGCATTTCTATGCTGGGACCTTCTTGCTTATGGAGCTGTCGCATGATTGAATAAACCCCGTCATTTAAATGAGGCCTTAGAAAAAAAAGATGTAGTATTGCCCTTTAGGTGCCAAAGGTTGGTTGGTCCGAAATATTTTCTTCTTTTTTTTTCCTTTTTTTTTTCTCCTCCCTCTTTGGGCTGATATTTCTCAGTTTTGAATGCTTTGATATTTTTTCTCTCTAAAAAACATTGTCTCGTTGGAGCCAGAAGGACAAAAACACTATAAAACTACATGTATATAAGCTAATGCCCTTTTGGCTCTAACCATACACTACATGTATATACTGTACAACGGTTTCTTTTGGGTATGTGAGTGTGCATATATGTAGGGGTGGGGTGTAGAGGAAGGGGATGAGATTATTTTTAGCGTGACCATCAATGATACATATTCAAGAGCCTGCTTCATTGTTGAGGAAAGAGTGACAGGGCCTGCGACGGATGTATGTGTGCAATAACATGTACATTGTAACTGTTAGAATTATTATTAATATAATTGTCATTATTATTATTTTCTTGACAATAGCTCGCAGCTGAGATCGCTGCACCACTGTCCAAGACGAGCGAGATCGTTCTGTTGGGCGATGACCGTACGACCGGAGAGCTGACCAGGCTCCTAGGCTCCCTTCCCCCTGCAGTCCAGGCTCTCACAGGCACAGATATCTCAAAGGTAAGGCATTCAGACGTTCCCTGTGGAAAAGTGCAGAATGCCAGGGACATTTATTAAGTCCAAGATTTGAGTCTGAAATACAAGAAGTGACGCGGTCTCGTGGTTACCTCGCTGGACCGTGAATCGCATGGTTGGTGGTTTGAGTCCTGTCCTGTGGCAAGATATTATTCTACATTTAGTAAATGGATACATGGGCCCCGTCTTACAAAGAGTTGATATGAATCGCAACTTATTTGCAATTGAACTATGTACATGAGAGATAGGAGACTGCAAACTTGCGATTGATTGGAGGACTTGGGATTGATTTGAATCAATCATAACTCTTTGTAAGACGGGACCCAGGTAGGAAGAAATTGGTACACTGTAGCTCAGCTGAAGCCAGGTTAATAATGTTAAGTTAGCTTGCTAAAGTAAAACGTTTGTATGTGATGCAAATTAGACGAGCCCACGATTTATTGAGCCATGTTTTACAGGGCATGCATGAAGCAGAGACGAAGTGAAGATGTGCAAGGTGATCTTATTTAGGGTATAGTGCAAGAATAAGCAAGTTGTAATGTCATCCTTCCTCTCGGTTCTTCATAATATACTGTCGTTTTTCTTTCTCCTTTGTAGGCACTGGCTTCAATCCCAGGAGCACGGTAAAGATGACAATCAAGATCGAGTGTGGCAGCAGCAGCAACAATGAGTGGACGGTAGACACATTAGGAGCTCTAGCAATCATCTAAACCATAGCTCACTGAGACATAGTTGTGACACGCATACATGTGAGTGTCGATGAAAGGTCAACATTTAAAGCTCCGAAAAGTTCCCTCCTAGATAGAGATACAAGTACATACCTAATCATACGTTATCAACATGATAGGTCAATATTGGAACCATGACACCTAATCTATTGTTTCTGTGGTATACACTTATTATGTATGAGTGATTTTTCTAGTGCAAATGGATTAAAACATGGAATTTTCTGAAAAAGAAAAAATAAGGAGGTGAAATTTTTCACCAAGAAAAATTTACATATGCAAAGTCATGGATAGAGCTGTGGAGACTCAAAAAAATAACTGACCAATCAGGACCAACTTCCGGTGACACAACTATATCTCTCAACCAGCTATGATCTACTCCACTCGCAGCCCTTAAATTTCAGGTGGTTTCTAATTTTGTATATAACATATTTTATCCATTTCACATGTATTTGTACTCTTATTCCCCTGTTTTACATAATATTGAGAAACAGTCTCTTGAGATGCATGTAGGATGTCCTTTTTTATGCCTCCGCTACAAAGTAGCCGGAGGCATTATTTTTTAATGGTCTGCTGCTACTATTTTTGTACATTTTTATTATAGTTCAATGTACTTTGAGATGTAATATTTTCTGTGGATAACTGGTATGGCATCTTCCTTGAACTTGCATGTGTTCAGTATGCCTTTGTGCAGTCGAAAGAACAAAAATGATGTTGTCAGCATTATTAATTGATTGATGTAGTGGATTTTGTTCGATAGGTAAAATCCAGAGTTATGATTTCTGATCACCGTTCCCTCATAAAGCTGCCCGATGTGATATAGGCTAGGAGTCTTTTCACTAATTAATCAGCCGGAAGTGTGATTTTATTATACTCCATATAAAATGGAGTACCTCGTATTTATGATATAAAAGATGATATGAAAGTTTTCACCCTGAAATTGTTTTTTTTCTCTTTCATTCATTAAAAACGTAGAAATATGCAAATGAAATAGAATTCCAATTAGATGTATTCAGACTAACATGTTCTTTCTGAATTATAAGCACAAAGATGTTGACGAACCCGAAATTTTATGATGGGGAAATGCACAAATTTCAAATTTCATGTCTACCAAAGCAAGCAAAGAGGTAAATTTGAGATAGACGGAGATGTGGACCAAGTTACGGATTGGCTCGTAAAAGTTGCAATGATGTTCCATAGAATTGTATTTCTTTCCAGTGATCGGTTGAGGAGCTTGCCAAAGAATATAAACTTTATCTGTCCATGTTCTTTATTTCCCAACTTGCTAATATTTTGAGGTACCTATCGTTATTACCTTGAAGGTTTTTTTAATGTCAATAATTGACCATCTTTTGTTTTGTGAGGTTAAGAACCTTTCCTTTGAAGTTGGCTCTCCGTTAAAGATAATCTGGTTATGATTCTTTGAGAGAAAGAGAAGATATACCAACTGTAAATGATTGGTGTCTGAAAAAAAGTTAAGTGACAGGGTATATTATAGCCTAGTTTAGTTACCCATAGAAGTTTATTTAGATTGTAAAAGATTGAAACACTCTTTATTTTCTTATTTTATCCACTTCATAGCAGGTATAGATAATGTAAATGTATTTTGTCAGAGGCTTATGGCAAGCAAGTGAAATTGCTTTTTGCCTAGTTTTTCTTCAGGACATACTGTCCTGAAGAAATCTAACCTAAGAACTTATGCATATAAGCAGGAAACTAGTCAGCTGTCAGTGGTACAAAGAAAGTGCACTGTTTAAGGAGCTAAGTCCCTTTTGCAGACTTGTGCAAACTCAATGAAACTTGGCAAGTGTTTAAAACGTATCCTTCAGATATCTTGTGTGAAATTTTACAATCATAGGTTCCGAAACTTCTTTGTACGAAATTAAGATCTAGCGCTGTTTTCATATTACTGCAGAGGGAGTTGTTCTCAAGTCAACAGATAAAACAGTCAAATCAATGTTGAATTACGCACAAATAAGTTTTCAAGTCTAGAAAATGAATATCTGGAATCAAACGTTCAAAATTTATTGATTGATAGCCAGTTAGTATTTTCAATACACCACTGGAATCATATAGCACTTCATTTTGTTTAGGTCTGCAAAAGGGATAACCCATGTCTAAATTACCATATTCAAAATTTCAATTGACCTTTACCACGATCAGTACATGTAGTAGACCATTTTTATATTACCAAGTACATGAGGGTATTAATTATATGCTAAACTATATGAGTGAAGGCCCTTCTGGCTCATATTAGAGGATGTACTGATGTTTCCCCTCATTTGATCGAGTTGCATTTCATCATTTTTAATTTCAATTTTTATTTTGATAATATTTTGTATAATCACTGTTCATGTGTTAGTATTGTGAAAAATTTAGTGGCTAGCCCTATGTGAACTCTTTTCTTACTCTAGTGTACATGTTTATGTCAGAAATGCGTCTCTCATGTTCAAATCTTTATAAGAAGGTCAATTCCTGATGGACATATGTCACGTCATCTATTTGTGTACAGGATGTCTGTCTCTGTCTTATCATGGGTTTGTGAAAAATAGCCAATAATTTGTATCATATCACGAAATACAAATCAATTTATATTAGTTTGGAATAAAAACCAAACCAATTTCGATCTGTGTGCTTAATGAGGTGTTGCTAAATTCTGTTTAGGCTTGATCTCTCTTGAAATTTGTTGTTCCTGTAATTTCTTATTTATTTGATATTCTGATTGTGATGTAGATTAATTTTATGAAATAGACCTTATCATGTGATGTTTTCTTTACTTCTCTCTTTAAAATAAGCATACCTCTCATTTCAATGTTCATTTTATATTAACCTATGCATTTTTAATAGTCCAAAATCGTTTATACTTTGAGAAGGCTGTTACATATACGATGTGTACCTTTTGTGCAGATTTTGGTTAGTGTGGCGTAGTTACATTGTATTTCGGATGTAATGTATCAATACATATTTACTCCACACATCAATATCGATGGCAAGAGTGTTAGTGACATGCATATTTTATTGACAAACACATACATGTTAAGACTTGTCTAATGGGTAAATCAGACAATTTGGCCTCTCTTTTTTCTTTGCCTTATTTTTAAACCTTCTGAGGCCGAAAAGCCCAGAAGCTATTGACTTTGTACTCGGTATCTGTGTTTCTGAGACTCAAGGGGTTAATGACCAATCAGAGATCTTCAAACATGGAATAAGATCCCTCTAGTGCTCATGAAAAGCTATGGCTCGAAGGGAAACATTTCAATTCAGAAAGGACGTCTTTCATACCACTTTTAATACTTATACTGTATTTTTATGGATCAAATGTAGCCCTCGTTTTCTCTGCAAAGGAACTAGCATCATGATCATGCATTTATGATCATCATTGTGTATATTGTACATACAGTATATGTATGTTCTAGATGTATTTGGTGTGTAATGTGTCATGAATATATAAAGCCAGTGAACAGTACATGTATTGAGCCAAAATAGAGATGTTTGTAGAAAAAGTAGTTTAGATGTAGATGACATAGAATTTTTCTTACATCATTTTTTAAATAGATTGTAATACATTTAGTTGATAAATTTGTATTAACCATTGATGTTAGCTTCACCACAAATACTGATTGTATTTTTTAAGGATCAAATTTTAATATGAAATTCACATACCAAGTGATAATGCTTGTACCCTTTGGTAAGGCATTGATTCGCAATTACCAAGTCCCTAGTATAAGTTAGGCTTGTCTGCTGGCCCTTCCTTTCTTAGCTGTCGGCTAAAATATTGACATAATCATGATTGTCATCGGTAGGTTATTGTACATGTAATCTTCAAAGGGCTCTGTAGCCTACCCTGAAGATCTGTATGTTGATTATCAATTGTGTATGCAGTGACATTAAACACTGTAAAGTGTCGCGTATTAACGTGCACGGGTGTGATGAAAGTAGAGTTTGAAATCTTTACATGCCGCCCTTCCGAATGCAGTTGTAAGTCGAGGCATGCAGTAAGTCTAGGCATGCAGTAAGTCTTGACTCTAGACGTGGACATATGCTGCGTGCCAATTTTTAAACACAATACTTTCTGTTTTCAATCTCTTGCTTACAAAGGTTAGAATGGCCCAACGACCACATGTCCTTGCTTTTCAGTGAAAAACGAAAACAAACAAAAAAACGAATGGTGTGCTATTCTTCAGTCAATTCAGGTACAGTTTATTCCATCAATCATGCCCAGAGCCTTGGATGTTTACAGCAGATAATTTACCATTATAGCATAGCTTAGAATTGAAGTTTTATTCCATGATCCAGTGATTGTGAAAGCTGTAATTATGCTTATCCCATAGATGTTATTATAATGTAAATTCTATGTACATGTATCTTTTGTGTATTTGTATATTCTCATGTTTCATATTTTGCGCCGACGTGTATTAATTAAAGGTGCATCCGGTTGAAGAAAAATGTAACTTTGTCTCTGCGTTTTCTTTATGGAAGAGTAATTTTAAAGCAACCTTTCCTTTTTCCTGTCGTCTTCTCTCCATCCCTCCCTATGTATGAAAGGGCCTCAAATTTTATACAATGTTAAACAATAAATCAATAAAGTGATGTACCAACAATTCTCGAACCAAGGACTTCCTTGTTTTGCGAGTGGTCGTTGGAGTGAAGGTACACCCACTTGTCCATATAAGTATACATGTATTTTTATTTGGAGTTTGGTAGCCTACCCATAAATATTGTTCTATAGTATTAATCTCTCTCTACCTCTTTGTCATTCTCCATCAGGATGTACTCTGTTCTCACATTAATCTTAACTTTCTGTCGGTCTCTCTCTCTCTCTCTGTATATTTTTTTTCTCTCTCCCCTCACACTCCCCCTTCTCTTTCTCTCTTCATAGCAAATTCATTAAAATAAAAAATACACATACAGTTAACTTTGCATAACTCCAAGTCACACAATTCAAATTTCCCCAAGTCAAATCATTTTTGTTTTATCAAACTGCATTTTTTTCATTTTTTTTAAATACAAAAAAAGTGTTATTCAAACTACCCAGGTCAAACTATTGTTGAGGTCCCAACAGATTTGACATATGCAGAGTTGACTCAATACAAATTGTTTATCAATTCTTTTTCAGCTACCCCGTCGTATTTACATTCACATACTCCACAAAGTTTCAAATGAACACACAACGGATCACGTTCCATTTATAGCTTTAACATTGCAGATACTTTATTTTTAATTATAACATCATTTTTCTAACCTCTTAAAACATCAGAGCACAATTGCTAGACAGTCCATCTCTGAAAAGACCTCTCCCAGAAACAGAGAAAAATACACCCTTCTCCTCCATATAATCTATACTGTACAGCTGTGAATACATTGTGCATTATTGCAGAAGTGAAAGGCAAAATGAAGACCGATGGGGGGGAAAGTATTCACTCTGTGATAATTTGACAAGATAATACCAAGAAGAAAACACAAAATAGTCTGAAAATCATGGCTAAAGATCAATTTGCAACTACAGAAAAAAGAGAGAAATATTCAGAAAACAAAGAAAAGGAAAAGAACACATACATATATACTATTAGTAAACTTGAAGAGTCTTTGCTTCAATAATCTTCATGAACAGTTCTTTTTTATGCTGGAATTCCACCCTTTACTTTCAAAATCTGTGGAGGTTTTGCTTCAACAGTACAATGTATGGGTGGGGTAATAAAATAACAAATCTCTTTCTATTACATCCACTTTCAACTTACAAAAACACATTTGCTTTCAATCATTAACTCTTTGCTTGCTAAGGATCGAAACCCATGTAGTCGACCAAAGCAAGGAAGGTGTTAAAGCATCAAAACAAGTTGATGCCCACAATTTTATTGATTACCGGTAGGTTTTATTCTGGTACGTTTCTCCAATATAGTAAAACAAATATTAAATTAAGGACTTCAATATTTTTACGTAGTGTTAACATCTTTTTTGCTCTTACCAAATCAAACATTGTTGGTTGAGAGTCAGATGGACGTTAACTCTGTTTTTAAGTTTACCAGTAAACGCCCTCTTCTGGCTCAACACGGACAGTATCATCTGGTGAAAGCCGAAAAGACTTCACTATATCTACAAAGCATTAAGATCCTTTTTGCTCTCAGCATATAAAACATTATCGAGAGCCAGAAGGATGTTAACTCTGTTCAAAGGATGGGCGTTATCACCCTTAATGCTCTCAGCAGACAACATCTAAATAGCAACAAAGACCATTCTCCTCTGTTTACCATGCGCAACACATAACACAATATAAATGATCTCAACGAAATATACATTTCTTGGCACCGATATAAATACTACAATAAATACTAACAGTGCATGTTAATGACACAGAAATTTGGAAACGGAAAGGCAATAGTGCACCTCTGTACAGCCATTTTGTGATCCTTCAAGCAAAAATACAATTGCATGTAGATACACGAAGCATACATCTTTTATATTTTCATGAAATTGATAGTTTGATACAGCCCCTTCACCATTCACCATTTGAAAGGACTTACTAATATAACCTAAGTATCTCTCTCACACACTCATACACGCCTCAACTCACACTCTGGTATTTAAATCCACTCTCTCACGAACAAACTCTACCCACTGAAACTTTAACTCTCTGCAGCCTTTTTTTACGTAACAAGAAGTCATCTGCTTGCACTTACTTAAACCCCTGGCAGGTTATGTCTACCCCCTTCCCTTCTTCAATAGATAAATAAATTAATGAAATAGTGAATAAAGAAATACATTTATGAAATATGTATTTCTTTATTCATCCAAAATGAAAAAGAAAGAAGAAAGAAAGAAAGAAAGAAATAATGCAAGTACGTGTACCATGATACTGTGGAGTAGTAATGCTGGGAATAAGTACATTATAATATCACAAGGGTATATTGTGCACTTACGTCACATTCAAAAAATGTATACACGCTATAGGGTGTATAGAGTTAAGTAGATATGGTAACATATTATATTAAAGGTAACAGTGTAGAAGATAAAAAAAAGCAGTGTTTCAACTTTCTCTATTTAAAGGTAAAGACCAGTAATGGTCATGCGATTGCATTGTGAAAGAAACGTTGTGGAATCGATCAGAAAAGGTTGATCATCTAGCATCTGCAAGGTTCTGGAATCATCAAAATGATAAGAAATTTGGCCCATTCTTCGTAAAGTTACAAGCACTATACACAGAAAGATGTATATGGGACTACCCTATCTCTCTCACCAGACCATGAGAGAAATAAATTTACCAAATATATGAATTAGTAGGCGCTTTCCCGGCAATTTTTTTATCATCATGTATTAGTCAAAACATATTCTTTCACATGATTGGTAATGAGAGCTTCCATTTCATTTTTTGAAATTGGGGCGTTGCCAATACTGGTCTTTACCTTTAACCCACTGACAACCAAATTCTTTCATTCCTGCAGTTAAAACAATCCTGATATAGGTACACATATCTAGTGCTCAGCAGAATGCAGATGGGCCAGAAATACATAAAATTCCACAGCCTAAGGACTTCAACTTTTGCAAATCTGAAAAAAATTATAATGGCCAGACAAGTACTTCATACATTTTGAGCAAAATCAACATGGGTTTTGTATTAGAAATCGCATATGCAAGTATATAATTAGGTGTCCTTTTATAACAGCCCATCTTGCATGTGGTAGAAGAGCGAGGAACGCATATTAACGTTATTAAATTTACAAGTATTTAGTAATCTTGATCATTTCAGGTAACAATGATCTGAAATATCTGAAGTAAGAAACGACAGTGGAGTACTTTTCAATCGGCAAGATTTTATATCAATAAAATGTAGAGATGCGACCATTCCTGAAGAGAGATATGCATAGCACAATGCTCACATGAGTCAGATTCACTATCTTTCACATTGCTTATTAATAACAATACAGGATTCATTAATTGGCCCGGTGTTTTCGAAGTGGCCTGTAAAACGAGAGAAAAGCTAACAAGAATGGCTGTGCATTGAATATTTCAAACAATATACTCATGAATCCATAAATTCTTATCCTGATAATAACTCCTCATAAATATTCATCAGTGTAATTTGACCTTGTCTTCTAAATGTAGCTCGCTATGAGACAGCAGATCACCACAGACCAATGACAAAGCTGCTCATAAGCCAATCAAATGTAAGAAATTAACTAGCTTGGAAATTCACTAGCTTAGAAATTAAGTAGCTTGGAAATTCACTAGCTTGGAATTCGCTAGCTTGGATATTCACTAGCTTTGAAATTAACTAGCTTGGAAATTCACTAGCTTGGATATTCACTAGCTTGGAAATTAACTAGCTTGGAAATTCACTAGCTTGGATATTCACTAGCTTGGAAATTAACTAGCTTGGATATTCACTAGCTTGGAAATTAACTAGCTTGGAAATTCACTAGCTTGGATATTCACTAGCTTGGAAATTAACTAGCTTGGAAATTCACTAGCGCAGAAAATTAACTAGCTTGGAAATTACCTAGCGCAGAAATTAACTAGCTTGGAAATTCACTAGCTTGGATATTCACTAGCTTGGAAATTAACTAGCTTGGATATTCACTAGTTTGTAAACTCACTAGCTTGGAAATTCACTAGCGCAGAAAATTAACTAGCTTGGAAATTACCTAGCGCAGAAATTAACTAGCTTGGGAACTCGCTAGCTTGGAAATTAACTAGCTTGGAAATTCACTAGCTTGGAAATTCACTAGCGCAGAAATTAACTAGCTTGGAAATTCGCTAGCTTGGAAATTCACTAGCACAGAAATTAACTAGATTGGAAATTAACTAGCTTGGAAATTAACTAGCTTGGAAATTAACTAGCTTGGAAATTCACTAGCGCAGAAAATTAACTAGCTTGGAAATTACCTAGCTTGGAAGTTCACTAGCTTGGAAATTCACTAGCTTGGAAATTAACTAGCTTGGAAATTCACTAGCCTAGAAATTTACTAGCTTGGAAATTCACTAGCTTGGAAGTTCACTAGCTTGGAAATTACCTAGCTTGGAAATTAACTAGCTTGGAAGTTCACTAGCTTGGAAATTAACTAGCTTGGAAATTAACTAGCTTGGAAATTACCTAGCGTGGAAATTAACTAGCTTGGAAATTCACTAGCTTGGAAATTAACTAGCTTGGAAATTCACTACTGCAGAAATTCACTAGCTTGGAAATTTACCAGCGCAGAAATTTTATCATATCTTGTTCTTGACAATTAGTTTTAATGAAACAGGGCCCTGTAATGTTCTCTGTATAGTCTGTGACTAGCAAGTTGGCCGTAAATAAAGAAATGTTCATACCCCAACAACACTGACAGGACCCACACCAGGGGCCTGTTTCATAAAACGTGTTATCTATAACAACTGCTAAATTTCCATGACAAATTTTCTCTCAGCCAGTCAGATGCCATGATTTCAGTAGCTTATAACAGTAGCTTGTAACTTGTTATTGATATCAAGTTTTATGACACAGGGCCCAGAACTACCGGGTAAGCTGAACTAAATGATCCCACATGGCCAAGTATTGCTCAGCTTGGAGTTGGTGTGGAGTAGGTCTGGGGGTGTGACTGAGGTACGGAAGTGAAAGTATATTCTTATCTAGGAATCAGGGGCCGTTTTTTTTAAAACCATCCAAGTTTGCGCATATCCAATAGAAATGTGTGTAAGTTCTGTAACACATGATTTTTTGGGATGCCCAAGAAGTAACAGCCTCCTGATTCTGATGGTGTGCCATGACAAGATGGAATGGGTTCTTAGCAGGCCGTTGATTTGTTGGTTTCTGTCAGCTTATCCTCCGTTGCTCTTGGGCTAGAGTCGGTACTTATACCTGCTGAATGAAAAAAGAAGAAAAAAATTATATCACACAATTCTAATTATACTATGTAAATGTACATGAATAGTGTGCAGTTGATTCATATACATTAACAGCTTTAAATTTTCAGTTGTCAAGGCCAGATTAATCAGCAACCCCAATAACGCCAATGTATGCAACACCACCACAACCGATTCCTTCTCCATTAACAATAATGCCATCCCCCCCCCCACGACATCATCATCATTATCATCATCTTCACCTTTATCGTCTTCATCACCATAACCTTCACTATCATCATGTCATCATCACGATAAATTTCATAATCCATCACCACAATCGCCATCATCATCATCATCATCATCATCATCATCATCTTCATCATCATCACTATAAATTTCATCATCCAACACCACGACCGCCATCACCATCACCACCACCACCACCGCCACCGCCACCACCACCACCACCACTATCATCCTACCTGTTGATTCAGCAGAATGACTACTCCTGGTACTACTGGGTGTGGCTTTCTTGCGGGTGAATGTGATAGATGATGCCTCCTCTCTCTGACATGGCTCTGCATTGCTACTCACTGCTGCAATACCTCCGCTCGATTCGCTCCCATCTGAAAGGAGGAATCATGATTTTTTTTTCATTTTAATTAAAGCCCATCTGCGCTAGTTTGGCCAGGGGGGATTAGACCTCCCTGCAAGGTCACTGACAGGTGGTTACCTCATCAAATCAACTCTCAATTTACATAAGAAAAAGAGGATAACTGGGGACCAACACGCATCGATAAAGCATTGTTTGCTATATTTATAGAGGGCGCAGGTAGCTATAAGTCGTGCAGTGGGGCTTTTCTTTTAAAGAAGAGTTTTCCTGTTCTTTACATATTACTTGTCCTAGTTACTGGATTCTAATTAATAAAATAAAATAAAAACCACCTATACTGTCTCCACTCCCTGAAAGACAATGATATGATTTTGTAAGGATAAGTATGCAGGCAAATGGCCATTGATTTTGAGCATGGCTATATGAAATCCTCTAAAGTTCCCATTCTGTACAGGGTAAAGTGCCAAGTATATAAATATAAAGCAAATGAATTTACGCAATAGCGCCATGCCTGTGAATCAATATCTAAACAAATTTGTTTGTAATTGTTATAACAGATTTTAATTTGTTATAAATAGACTTGATTCATTGTCCTGAAACATTTACACATGTCTATGTATAAACATATTCTACCCCAGGAATCTACTGTACCATCAATCTTGTAAAAAATCTATCCCATTGAATTCAATTTAATAATTGAGGTTTAAAATTATCTTTTTAATACATGAAGTCACATTCTTCTTTTGAGTTATTATTGAACTACTATATTTCAATCTACATTTTATAAACATATTCATGTTTTCTTGTATTTTACTGTAAATATGACAATATTAGGCTTCTGACTTTTGCCATGTTCTTTCTTTTCTTACAATAAACCAAAATTTAATTAAAATGAGTAAGATTAATAAATATGTACTCACTTTCTGGCTGTGCTGAAATAGTTGAGTTTCTATCATTCCTTGTCTCTAACTGGTTATTCAGAGCACTGCAAAGTAAAGCAAAGAAATAAAATATAGGAACACTACTCTGAAAACCCACATGGACATGGAGCAATACATCACTTTTTTTTAATGAGGCTTCATTACTTCTTGTTAAATAGGAGCAATCTCATTCTCACAAGATTCCTCATCATCATCATCATCATCATAGTCGTCATCATCATCATCATCATCATTTTTACTACCACTACCATCATCATTATCACCACTAACAGACATGGAAACGAATATCATTTTGAAGGACAGAGTTTGTGGCAAAAAAAATACAAAAGTCAAGGAAAACATATATATCAAATTTTTTAAATTCAACAAAACCTCACAATTGTCATAGATGAGTGAATACAATGCCACAGACACAACTCTCATATTTTCTGGCGTTAACTTATATCATTTTCATCCAGAGTTAAAACCCTTCTTTTTTCTGAACAGACGGTGTAAATTAAACTAATGACCACTAGATTTTCCAATGTGATAGATGAATAAGAATTTTTTACCTGATTCTGGCCATGAGTCTAGCCGTACTGAGGTCATCCAAGGCTGACTGAAGGTCACTTGTGCAGGTTGAAAGGTCAACCAATTGACCATCTTCTATGCTGAATGATGCTGAGGCTGTATTTGCATCCTCACTGCTGATTTCTGCTTGACCAGTGGGTTCTAGAAAGAGATGTGGAGAGTTCATGTAAAAATGCAATTTTTAAAAACTTGCATAGGTATTCGACTTGCATGTACAATTAGTGCCTTGCAAAATCATACCTCAGAAAAAAGAAATGATTATCTAAATTTATGCATTGCAGAAACTGGGCTGCAGGAGTTATTGCTGTGCTTAAAAAAAAATTGATTTCAGACATTTTAATGTTTTTGAATTTGCATTTTCAGACCTGGGTCCAACACAAGCTATATACCCAACCTCAATCCTAATCCTATCCCTAAAGATAACCTAGAACCGAAATGCAACCCCAGTCCTAACCCTAACCCTATACCATTGACAAAACAAAGGATGGAGCAAATGTCACAGGAGCAAATGTCAGGTCACCAGTTTTGCAAGGTCAAAGCACACTTACCACCATCTACTGCTCTGTCTACCTTCTTCTCCCCCTGACTGCAGACTTCTGTGGAGAGTTGGAGAGAGATGCTAGGAACCGGCTTGGTCTTAGGCTTCCAGAAATAGGGGAAACCTACGGGTAACACGGATGCAAAATTTGGAATGGTGAAAGATATGGACCAAAACATAAACAATATATAACAAATTCAGTAGTGCATCATTATATTCATCACAAATATAAATATCTAAAGTAAAGTTGATACAAAGTACATGTATACAGTAGGTTTGCGGTTGCACCATGTGTGTGAGAGAGAGAGAGGTTTGAGGAGTCCTGAACAGGACTCTGACTCGGTCGATATCCTCTCCAAGACCACCATACACGATACAGACATCATGGTCAGTTTCGATGTTGAATCTCTCTTCACCAATGTTCCTGTCACCGAATCCTGCCGAATCGTCAAAGAACGCCTCGAAGCTGACGATACTCTCCCCGACAGAACCCCCCTGACACCGGATGAAATACATGACCTCATGTACTTCTGTCTCAACTCAACTTCCTTCAAATGGCGAGACAATTACTACCAGCAACTTCAAGGCGCAGCCATGGGATCGCCTCTTTCACCGGTTATAGCCAACATCTTCATGGAGCACTTCGAAACAACGGCACTTCAGACTCTCTCACAACGCCCTTCTCTCTGGCTCCGATATGTCGACGACACATTCGTCATCTGGCCACATAGCAGACCTGACTTAGACCACTTTCTCGCCCACATCAACCAGCATCACCCGAGCATCAAATTCACCATGGAGACCGAGCAAAACAACAGCATCCCCTTCCTAGACGTTCTCGTTACCAAATCACCATCCGGCAAGCCCGCTCATCAATTCTACAGGAAACCCACACACACCGATAGATATCTTCACTACAGATCCTTCCACCATCCATCCGTACTACAATCAGTCCCCAACGCCCTCATCCAGACCATCTAGACCAGGAAATCCAGCATGTCACCACAGCCCTAACTAGCATCAACGAATACCCAAGACATAAGATCAAATCCAAGACTCCCGCCAACAAGCCCGTAGCTAACTCCACCCCTGAAGAGAACCAACCCGCAGCTACACCACCGAAGCAAACTATTGTTCTTCCCTATATCGGTCAAGCCTCTCACAAGATTCAACGTATCCTTCAAGCAGCAGACATCCAAGTTCGACACAGTTCCTCCAACAAACTCCATTCGATACTCTACTCCCACAAAGACAAGCATCCAAACCACAAGAAAGCTGGAGTCTACAAAATACCATGCGAATGTGGAAAAGTCTACATTGGTGAAACGGGGAGAAATCTGGAAACAAGACTCAAGGAGCACAGAACCAGCTTCAGACTCAGCGATTGGGATAAGTCCGCCATCGTCAAACGCGCCCAGCAACACGAACACACCATCGAATGGGATAACAGTCATCTCATCTCCATAATGAAACACTGGCATACACGCCGAATCCGAGAAGCCATCGAAATTCACCGCCACAACACCGTGCCCCAAGACTCAGGACTATACATCAACGACATCTGGAAACCTCTCATCAACAAGTACCCGGTCACTCCTCCTCCACCACCGCCTCCACCACCGCCTCCAGCACCGCCTCCAGCACCGCCCTCACCACCCCGACAGACACCCGTACATCAACCACCGCCACCCGCCGAACCCTCAAAGCAGCCGCCAGCCTCGCAGCTACACTGCACAGCAGACGACAACAGACTACAACGCCGCCTACGTCGGGGACACACACAGCGTCTCGCCGACAACACACCCCACTCATCGACTTGAAACTCTCTTAAGTCCGCAACCCGGAGACTCCAGCCCAGACGGATAGTCAGACGAATTACCAGCCGACCATCCATGCCCACTCCCCGATGACTCAAGCCGACATACGGTCACCTATTTTTCCCTGACGTCCGCACACCGGTGACTTAAGCTCACGCACGCCAGCTATTCCCCACTCCTGACGACGGATAGTCAACCTGTTCGAAACGTCGAGCCACTCATCCTCTCCAAGCGCTATAGTTTTCCTGAGAACTACATGTATATGCCAAGAAAGATAACAAACAGTCCTTTTCAGGACTACACTCCTCCAAGAAAGATTACCGAGTCAGAGTCCTGTTCAGGACTCCTCAAACCTCTCTCTCTCTCACACACATGGTGCAACCGCAAACCTACTGTAAATCTACATCACCATGCAAGCCGACACTTACAAGCAGCATCTAAAGTACATGTAGACCAATATAATTAGGCTATTTAGGGTTCTTGTTAAATGGACAATTGCAGTAGATTGCACATGAGCCTTAAATAGGTCAGGATTTTGTACGTTCAAACCCCTTGTGATGGACCATGGTGTACTCTAAAATGACTTTCATCTTCAATCAGGGTACATGCAGGAGGTGTGAAAGGAACTCACCCAGTGCACTATCGGACTTGGAGACTCCCACGGCCCCTGCCGCATCCTCTGCTACCTCACCCGGCTCCTGCCCAGACGATGACGGGACGTCCAACGTGGTCAGACCCATGTCCAGCATGCGCGTCTGGATGCGACGTAGGATAGAGTCTGCTGATAGAGGGCGCCCTCTCTTCTCACGCTCACGTTTGTCCTTGCTCGACTTGGCATGGACTGTTGAGATAGATACAGAGGTTATTATTATTATTTATTTGACCATTCATAAAAAAAGCACAAATGCAATACAGTATGGCAAGAGACAAGTACATAAATAGAATGAACAAACACATGCAAAGGGATAAGGGAGCACCAAGTGGGTCAGGGTGCACAAAAGTAAAGTTCAACACTGTTGCCCGGAGGCATCCAGAGTTGTGCTGAAATACTTTTACTAAAAAGGACAAATCATGCCACTGCATGTAAACACTTCTTTAAATAGCACTATGCTTGCATTTACTTTTAATTGTAAAATAAAAATTGTCCTCTCTGTGTAGGATCTTTTGACTGTTCTTTACATATACAAGAATACTGATAGACGTCCATCAACAAGAACCAAGAAGCTGGAATGCAATGTTCTTTTTCTCTTTTTCAATTCTACGAAGATCTGATGTATGGCGGGAACTCGACAAAACATTGACAAATAAAATGAGACAAAAACACAAAAATTAATTTGAAAAGGGTTATCAACCTCATCATGAAAGAAAACAATTTGAATTAGAGGTACAGAAATGCACACATCATGAGAAATACACACATCATGAGGAATATCACAGGGCTACAATGGAAATATACATAACACAAAAACATGAAGGGTGGTATTCTCAAAAGCGGACTAACTTTAGTCCATGGTTTAATCCACCGACTAAGTATGTCCCTAAATTACCATGATAATGTAATTATATCACAGTTATATCGTTGTTTATTAATTACGTTATAATACTTTATTTCAATTTAGTGACAGATTGAATTATTCAAAAACATATTCATACGGACACTTGGCATTCCATACTTAGTCGGTGGATTAAACCATGGACTAAAAGTAAGTACGCTTTCGAGAATACCACCCCATCTTAGTGAACTCATTGACAATACAGTGTGCAATACATAGTGACCGTATATACAGAGGGAGGAAATGAATGGATTAAACGAGGAAGCAGGAATGATTTATCACCTCTTGAACGATACGGGGGCTTGGGCATGAACCCCAGGATGCTATCCCCAGCTCTGGTCATCTCAAGAAGCTGCATCAACATGATGTCTTCCTCTCTCAGATTATGCATCATCGATGCCGCCGCTCCGTCGCTTTTGTTGTGATGAGATGCTTGCTGATGATGGTGATGATGGTGGTGGTGATGGTGTGGACGGTGCGCATGGTTATGAGAATGGGGTGTGGCCCCTGTCGCCGACGCCCCTCCTCCTCCGTTTCCAGCTGTACCTGCTGATGCGGTCGCTGCGGCGGTGGAGGATGAAAGTGTGTTTGAGTTAGTCTGTTTAGATGATGATGACGATGAGGATGATGATGGCGAGAGTGAGGGCGGAGTATCCTTACCGGACCCTAATGGTATTTGGCTTGATGGCTGGGTCAGAGAGGAGGGGTGAGCTGTATCCATGGTAACCGCATTAAGGGACGTATCAAGAGACCCATCTAGGGGACCTTCCTCGACATCCCATATTCTGGAATGTTCAACATCATTCTCACCAGACCTGGAGGGAAAAAGTTTGAATAAAAATTAAAGAAATAATGCACACACAGAATGCGATTAGCAATTTGAACTCAAAACTAATGGTATATCAGTGTCGTCTTTTTTTTTTGTGCCATTCTTTTTGTGTAATTACCATGGTATTGTTGTATTTTTTTTTGTCCCTTTTTTGTTTGTTGGGTGTACATTTTTAGGATCATCTACCTTAAGTTTCTATAACTTTTTTGATGATCCAACCACTTTGGAATTTCCTTTAGTGTATTTTTTTCCATTTTATTGGTTTATCTATGTTTGCAAGCAATATTTCCTTGTATTCTTTGCCTTTGTATATTTTTATAAAAGTGGTAAATAAATTCAATTCAATTCAATGTAAAACTAGATGGAATTCGAAAATGGCAGTCGAAAATGATGCCTCCGTCATAGAGCAATTTTACAAACCAAAACAGAAGAAATTTTTCGAATTCAAGTTCAATTGTAATCCATTAACAGGTTCTCAGAATATTGTGATTACAAGCAATTTCTCATATACATATATGATCCTTTGATCTTTGACCTCATGACCCTAAAATCTACTCAGTTCATTGGCTCTGCAAGATGTCCTGAGTTAAATAGTAATCCATCTGTCAGTTCTAATGAGAATGCATTCACAAGCTATTTTTGCATACATGAGCCCATGACCTTTGACCTTATGAACCAAAAATCTACTCAGTTCATTGGCTCTGCAAGTAACATACATGACCTAATTTTGGCAGGAATCCATCAATCGGTTCTTGAGATAACGCGATCACGAGCTGTTTTTGCATACATAATGTGCGCTGTGGCCTTTGACCTTTGTCCTCGTGACCCCAAAATCTAATCTGTTCATCGGCTCTGCAAGTAACATACATGACCTAAGTTTGGCAGCAATTCATCAATCGGTTCTTAAGATAACGCGATCACGAGCTGTTTTTGCATACATAATGAGCCCTGTGACCTTTGACCTTTGACCTCGTGACCCCAAAATCTAATCAGTTCATCGGCTCTTCAAGATACATACATGACCAAAGTTTGGCAGGAATCCATCAATCGGTTCTTCAGATAACGCGATCACGAGCTGTTTTTGCATACATAATGAGCCTTGTGACCTTTGACCTTTGACCTCGTGACCCCAAAATCTAATCAGTTCATCGGCTCTGCAAGATACATACATGACCAAAGTTTGGCAGGAATCCATTAATCGGTTCTTCAGATAACGCGATCACGAGAACGGGACGTACGTACGTACGTACGTACGTACGTACGTACGTACAGACGTCGTACGGACAACCAGAAAACATAATGCCTCCGGCTACTTCGTAACGGAGGCATAAAAATGCTAAGAACATATTTGTACTTTACCTTGTGATAGAGTCCTTTAAAGACATTGTCCTTTATTCAATGTGACTTTTAAAAATTGAATTGTTGATAACAAATCTTGCTAGAAAAAGATATTCAATTTCGAAACGAGAAGATAAATAACATTGCAAAATGCCACAGCTGGCGTAATGGTGAAAGATTAAGATTAAAAGCAATAGAAAAAGAAACTTAATAAAAGGAACAGAGGGAGAGATAAACCAAGAAACAGAGAAAATAATGAAGAAAAAAGAAGAGAGACTGGAAAAAAGGTAACAGACATGAGAGTGAAGGGCAAACACTGTTTACAAATGTAAGATGAGAAGGCAGAGATACATAGGATATAGGCCTATGCACTGCACACTGGTTAAGTCACAGTAGGATAATGAACGAGATTTGTTGAGTTCATTGTCCGTCTAATTGTGACTAAACCAAGTGCAGTGCATCTCACTAATGCACAAGCAAAATCATGTATTATTTGTTTGATAAGATGGGTCTACAATTTAAGTACAAAGTAGAGAAATTGACGGTTGTTATTACCAAAATAAATCCTGTGCATACAGTAATAATTAATGCACGCACACATGATCCATGTTGGTGCTTCTCATTGGCTACAATCGTGAACCCATTTTATAAAACTAAATAAAATCCAGCACAGGGGGCAGGCCTTAAATTTCAATATTTTTAGGGCAAGGCCACTTTTCTGTAGGGCACATATCTTTATTACAGCACATATAGAAAGAATTGGAAAGGGCACAAAAAATCTCCAAGGCCAATGAGAGTGGCATTGAGGCCAATCAAAAGGGCATCCACGGCCTTGGATTAATTCAAGCCCTGCAGGGGGGTGTTTCACAAAGATTTTAAGTCGAACTTAACTTAAGTTGGACCTAAAGATTATGGAGAGCCATTTTGTAGCCTAATAATTAAATATATTCAAAACCAAAAATTGTAGTATTTTAGACTTTTCATAAATTCCACATCAAGAACATGAAATCTCCTTGATAATAGAAAATATGAATCATTTGAATCAACATTTTATGCCTTTTAAAATAACTTTAACAAATATTTTCAAAGATGCTAACGGCTTTCCATAAGTCCAACTTAGAGTTAATTTTGACTAAGGATCTTTGTGAAACACCCCCAGGACACATAAAAACATGATAAGAGTGTCTCACATGGTCTCTTCATCGACGTCATTCTCTTCATTGAGAGGCCCACCCTCCAGGTCATCGCGCTCTCCGTCATCAGCCACGATGATCGTAGCAACGGCATCATCATCCTCGTCTTCGTCATCCTCTTCCTCTTCCTCTTCATCATCGTCATCGGATGAGGAGGGAGACGACACCGTCACGCTTGAGTTGTCACTCTCCTGCCAAGATATGAATTGCATGTTAGTTTAGCTTCTATTATTGTACTGTCTTGAACCTGTCTATAGCGAACACCCAAGGGAAACACAAAAGTGGTCTTTGTAGACAGGTGGTTTTTATAGACAAATTCCTTTAGTACCTGTTTCAATGAGAAACCATTTTCAAGGGGAAAAAAATGTGGTCTTTAGAGACAGGTGGTCACCAAAACAGGTTTGACTGTACTAGTAAATGCAAAATTGAATTCTGAAAGGCCAATTGTGAGAATATTTTCACCAAGTTTAATTCCATGTGGAAATTCCTCTCCCTAGCAAGTTACAATAAAAAGAGTTACTCTGGATATTGATATCAGGGGCCAGTTTCTTGAAACCAACACAATTATGAGTTTTCAGACAACCTATAGAAATGTATGTTATATAATTAACACCCATTTCAATGGGATGTCCATAAACTTAGACCAACATGTATGAGGGCTTAGTATGGGCTCTAGACTTTCAGCCAAATCTGAGGTTATTTTTCATTTTTCATTTTTCATGACAAGTTCAATCAACACCATACACTCAAAGTTTTCAAAATAATGAACAACATGATCATATATTTAAAGTTAATTCTGGACTACTATTTAAAGTGCAAATTTGACTATCTGTATCAAAGACTGTATGTAATGATGATAGAAATGTACCACTAACCTGTGTATCAATTTGATCTCTACAGGAGTCTGCTTGACCTTCTGAACACAACTTAACCTGAACACCATCACGATCAGTATCTGAAGGGAGGGGGGAGGAAATATAAAGTTAAAGACCCAGAAATGAAAACTGAAGATGAATTATAGCATCATTAGAGAGCATATAATCTATTCATTACAATGATATCAATTATATTCTATTTTAGAGTCTGTCAGGTGAGAAGCAGCCCTCTGAACACTTGAAATCTAAAGATGTCAAAAATCAGAAGTTGTCAACCTTGATTACATGATCTTGTGTGGAATATGCATATTCACAATCTCTTTGCTTTAATTAAACACGGCTCATCGCCTCGGCTATAAAGGCGAGCCAATCAGGACCACATGTCATGTCGTCACTGTAACTGCAGCAAATTTGAACCCGGTTGACCCATTATTTGAAGGAGTGCAGAAAATGAAGTTTTAATTTGGGAAAATATATTTGATTCCTTTGTATTTGTATTCTATGTTCATTCAGTATTCCTTTGATGTATAGGGTCTATAAACTTAGTCCACTGGTGGAATGACGAGCTCTTCAATCTCTACAAAGTACTGTAATTCTAACGCAAATTGAATACAAATAAGGAATCCAGTACTTTAATGAAAGTAAAAAATTAATTTTAAAAATGACATGATTTTCATTTCCTAATCCAGGTATATGATATGCATTAGTCTTACCAGGCGATGATCGTTCAGCGCTGCTCTGTGTTCTTGATAATTCTATGGCAAGTCTCTGTAGTGAAAGAAATACACATACAAAATAGTATAACAGCAAGACAAATGAAATTAATCTCATACATGCATGCATAACAAAAAGTAAAATGGAAATAGGCAACAGACACCTCTGCTAAAATAGTACCTTATACACATATATATATGTTCTCAGTTATTATTTTTAAAAACTAATTTCACATTTGCTCAAATATCGAGTTCAAAATTCAAGTCTGCACTTGGTATTACAGCTCCAATTGATTGTGAATGAAATACATAGAGACAGAGAGGGAGAGAGAGAGAGGGAGAGAGAGAGAGAGAGAGAGAGAGAGAGAGAGAGAGAGGGGGGGGGGTGGAGAAGATAAATACACAGGTATACTTAAAAATATATAAATTATCTAAAGGAAATCCTTTTTTTCACCATAGAAAAGCTTATAGAGCTTCTGCGAACAAACACATAAATAATACCCACACCACTACTACACTGTCATAGTTGACCTTTTGACCTTTGACCTACCTCTTTAAGGTCACTGATCTGCTGTACTGACTGCCTCTGTGAAGTCTCCAGCTGGTTGATGTACCACTGCTGGTCTCGACATTTCTGATAGAACGTGGGTGGTCGCACCTGTTTCCCAGAAAAAAAGACAATAAACATCACGTAAACCCATTGTTTACGGGAACCGGGTGATCCCTGTATCAAGCTTAGAGTATTAGATAATTCAGTAGTCAATGGGGTCAGATTTACTAAATGAGTGTGATAATTGATGACTGATTACCGGTAAAGTTATACTACCTTGGATAATGAAAGAAAGCACCCTAATGATTAGATGTAGCAAGCATACAAAAAGGGAGCCTACAGCTGAAAGTCCCATTAAAAAAAGGGAAGTGGGAGCTAATTTTTCTAAAAAGATACACGTCGGCATCTTCACATTACCCATTTTGGAAGTGGGAAATCACTTCCAACAAATTTTTATTGTGTATTTATTAACATTTATTTCCTTTTCAACAGTAAAATATGAAACACAATGTATATATAAATTATGTAACAATGAATTCAACATAGAATATACATACAGTAAATAATGCAGATACGGAAAGAGGCGAAAACCCGAAAAAGCATAGCTTGAGTTGGGAACGCCAATAATAAGTTAACAATGATTGCGCTTCAACATTAAAGCATAGAAACTGAAGATATGACATCCCAAATAGGCAGCATTAAAGACATAATGACAAAAGGAAAGGAGTTGGCAAGTGAACTTTGTGCTGTTTTATTTGGTATCCTGGTCAACTAGTCCCGAGCCAACAAACACTTCTTTTCTTTTTAAATATAATATCGTGCCACGGTAAGAGAGAATATAATGTTTCAAACATGCGTCAGTTCAGGACTATCACCTATCCCTGTTCTAATATTTTACTACCCTCATTCCAAGTAGACATCCACCCTAAACTCTTAAAAAATGGTCAAAGATGTGTAAGAGTTACTTTCGCGACTCTTTACTCAGGTGATGTGGAGGAAGAAATTCCTCAATTGTCAGAGTATCTTATTAAGGTAGCTCAAGGAATGCCAGGGTACAGCACTAACAAAATTTGTAAATATAATCATATGTAAATGTTGTTGCTGTTGTTGTTATTGTTTTCTTGCATACTGGACAACATACCTGAAACTGTAGAATCAGTGTGTCGTCTTTGAGATAGCCTTCACCAGACAGTAGATCCAGCCTGAAGAACCTGTTGTACCCCCAGCACTCACCGACCTCAAAGTCAGAGGCAAACTCACGTACGATGTTCCTACTGTTATCGTGCGAAGCCTGGTGGATCATCTCCACTCTGTATTCATACCTGGCGAGGAAAAAAAAACATATCGAGGGGTCAGTGACACAAAGACTTAACTCCATTTTGAGAAAGAGTGGTTCATGTGTCACTGAGCACTTTGGCCTTAAGGAGTTAAGTCTATGTTTCATTCAATGGGGTGTTGGGTGGAGTTAAGTCTTTGTGTTTCCTGGAAAGCCCACATTTTTATGAACATTTTTATATCAAATACTCATTTTGGCAAAATATGGAGTTAGGTCTTTGTGTCACTGAACCCTTGATATCATATTCAACTTTTTATGAACTCACATGGTCTTTCATAAAACTACTTTCTATGCTCAGCAAGCCCATTCATTGCTTCTTCTTTTTTCTCTGTTTTTTCTGAAATAACACAACATGAATGTTGCATGGATCACAGGAAAGCTATGCAGTGCTTGGAAGTCACTACTAATAGTCAATCTCCCAACACCCTAATGAGAAGCATACAAGATAAACATACAGAAAACCCACAAACACATGAACACATTACTAATACTACTACAGTCAAACCTGCTTTAGTGACCACCTGTCTACAAAGGCCACTTTTTGTGTTTCCCTCGGGCGGTTGCTATAGACAAGTTTGACTGTACTAATAATGATGGGCTCTTGAATAGCATTCTTGTCTGGCACATTGCCATTCCTGGAGCTCCATTTTTAACATGTAAACATCTTCAGAAAACAGAAATTACATGTACCTCTTTATGGTTGTCATAAAGGAAAGATTCTGCTGAAAAAACTAAACTTGCCAATGTGAAAACTGGGTGATAATTATTCTGCAGATATCAAATACATGTTTACTCCACAGTATCATAATCTTAATGCCAAAATTTAAATTTGAAGAGCTCTAGAAAACTTAATTTTGTTTGGTATATTCAATAGGAAAATTTGCCCTAATACCAGAGAGGACAGGTAACTTTATTCTCTTCCCCCCTTTTGAACCCTTCGTGCTCAGCTACCTCTCTCGCAAGCAACATTTCTGCAATGTAAGACCAGTTCCTCTACCCCCTACCTAATACTCACTGATGGGGTTACCCTGGGTAAATAAAAGTAAATAAATAAATAAATAAATAAATAAATAATAACTAAATAAACAGGATTAGGGCCTTGTCAAGTCTTAACCAGATTAAAGGCCTTCCTAGAGATCCTTACTTGGATGTTTCTGGCAAGCCTGATGACAGCTCAAGAAAGACTGATAGGTAGTTTCCTCTTACAACACCATTACCATCCTACAAGAAAAACAACAACAAATTATTCATGTATCAACAGCAATCATACAATAAAAATAATATTCAAGTTACTCATGTACGTACTCCACAGCCATTATTCAATAAAATGTACTCAGAGGACACTCAGTAAACATGAAGTTGCTAACATAAATGTCGATACATCTCAGCTTCTAATTATTCACATGTATTTGAAGAGCCGTTTGTCACAGATTCCATAACATTTCAGATTGTACCAAATATACATATTATACTTCTTCTTAATTTCATTGCAAAAGCCAGAAAATTTAAATTAAAAAAATGTACCGATGCCATAGGAAAATGGGAAGGATATAGCCCAAGATCTATCTAGAAGTGCTAGAAGTGCAATCTTCTGTGCAAAATCACAATGAATACTCATGAAATTAATTGTGTATATGCACCGAGAGTGGCATAATACGCAACTCATATAGTTTTAATCTTTTGGGGGGGAGGGGATTCATAGGCTAAGAGATCCAGTTAAGGCTCTTTTATGTGAATTTAGAAATGGAAACCTGACTTTATAATGGTCATCCAAGGGAAACAAAAAGGTAGACAGGTGACCTTTCTAGGTGGGTTCAACAACACGTTTCATCATAGAGAACAATGATGTAAGTGATTAATATAGACAGGTAACCTTAAATAGAAAGGTGGACGCAAAGAGATGTTGGTCATAGACTGAATTCCAAGGAATTTTAATCTTCTGCCAATCATTTATATCATCTTTCATTTAGATATCCAATGAGTGAGTTGTGAAGTTATAAAAGAGATCTACTTACTGGATGGACTTTAAAGCCCCATTGTACTACTTGTAGCTACTTGCTCCCTCTATATAGAAAAATTTCCCAATCGGTGCATGTTGGTCCCCATGATCCTCTTTTCTTATGTTAATTGAGAGCTGAGTTAATGAGATAGCCATCTGTCAGTGACCTTGCTGTGTGGTCTTATCCCTTCTGGCTGAACTAGTACAGCCGGCCTTTAAGTCTCCATGAGAGAAGGACTGTACACAATTTTTATTTTTAAGTGTACCATGCGAAGGAGCACAGTGACCAAACAATTGAACTGTGAAGCTTTGCATTCTGGAACATTTCAGGGCCTAAACAGGGTGTTGTAGCATATCCCTGTTACTTCTTTTAGATGAAGATCTAATTAAATAGTGAAACTAGTGACTTCATGCGGAGTTTAGAAGAAAGATGAAAAAACTCACTGGATAGACTTTGAGTCTCCAGCTGAGACCAGCAACCATGAGAGGAGGACTGTAAACAGGATCAGCTTTGTGTTGCAGTGCTCTACAAACAAAAAGTCATTTAACCCATTTTAATAAGACAAGACATACATGTACATGTTTTTCTTCAAACACACAAAACCATGCATGAGTGACATTGTAACAGCAGTACTAAAAAGGTTAGATTTTGACATAGAACTAAACTACAAATTCTGAGTAACTTTTTTAGTTAAGGTTTACACATCAGATCTACTTTTTTCTGTTTTTTAATTTCAATATATAAAAACCAAATATTCAAATGTTAAATATTTTTAAACAAGATAATAAAGGAGAAATATGGATTGATTAAAAATTATTCAGAATTGAAACACAAACATAAAAATAAAACATTAATTTGTGAATAAAATACTCACATGAAGCTTGTAAGGACAAATCTGCTGCTGTCATATGCTGGGACAAGTTCACTGTGGACAAAAAATGAAATGCAAAATGAAATAAACATGAAAGAATAATCTATCCTAGCACCATCGACATTCGCTTATTTACAAATGATGAATGAAACTTTCAAAAGGTAATTTTTAAAAAAACTAGATGCATAGAGCAAATTTACAAACCAAAAACAGAAGAAATTTTTCAAATTCAAGTTCAATTGTAATCCATTAACAGGTTCCTAGAATATCGTGATTACAAGCAATTTCTCATATACATATATGACCCTTTGATCTTTGACCTCATGACCCTAAAATCTACTCAGTTCATTGGCTCTGCAAGATGTCCTGAGTTAAATAGTAGTCCATCTGTCAGTTCTAATGAGAATGCGTTCACAAGCTATTTTTGCATACCTAATGAGCCCATGACCTTTGACCTTTGACCTCATGACCCAAGAATCTGCTCAGCTCATTAGCTCTGCAAGATACATACATGATCTAAGTTTGGCAGGAATCCATCAATCTGTTCTAATGATAATGCGATCACAAGCTATTTTTGCATACATAATGAGCCGCATGACCTTTGACCTTGACCTCATGACCCCAAAATCTAATCAGTTTATCAGCTCTGCAAGTAACATACATGACCTAAGTTTGGCAGGAATCCATTAATCGGTTCTTGAGATAACGCGATCATGAGCTGTTTTTGCATACATAATGAGCCCTGTGACCTTTGACCTTTGATCTCATGACCCCAAAATCTAATCAGTTCATCGGCTCTGCAAGATACATACATGACCAAAGTTTGGCAGGAATCCATCAATTGGTTCTTCAGATAACGCGATCACGAGCTGTTTTTGCATAATGAGCCCTGTGACCTATGACCTTTGACCTTGTGACCCCAAAATCTAATCAGTTCATCGGCTCTGCAAGATACATACATGACCAAAGTTTGGCAGGAATCCATCAATCGGTTCTTCAGATAACGCGATCACGAGAACGGGACGTACGGTACAGACGTACGTACGGACGGACGGACAACCCGAAAACATAATGCCTCCGGATACTTCGTAACGGAGGCATAAAAAAACAAGTTTGAAAGCAAGAATATTTGGATTTTCAACACTTTGAAGCTGACAAGAAGACTGAATCCTGTCCAAATCCTTAAATTAAAGACAGAATATACATGCAAGTAGCGCTGTAGTATTACAGTGGGTTAAAGTTCAAAATGGACATTGGTTCAAGCCCCGGCAGGTCACCAATGTCCTTTGTAAGTCATGAATCTGCATTTGCCACTCTCAACCCAGGTGTACAAAGTGGGTACCTGTCAGGATTTATTCCATGAATGAGCTGTGCGCTGATAATGGTTCTCAAAGCTACACCTGGGGGTTGCTTTTACAAAGATCCTGAGTTGAACTTATCTCTTAGTTGGACTAATCAATTATGCAAAGCCGTCAGCATCTTTGAAAATATTTTGTAAAAGTAATTTAAAAAAGGCATAAAATGTTTATTCGAATCACTCATATTTTCTATTATCAAGGAGATTTCATGTTCCTGATGTGAAATTTATGAAAAGTCTAAAATACTTGAACGTTTGCTTTTGAATATATTTCATTTTAAGGCTACAAATGGCTCTCCATAATATTTAAGTCCAATTTAGAGTTAAGTTCAACTTAGGATCTTTGTGAAACCCCAGAAATGATGATCATCAGTCTGTACCTTGTGAAATCAGCTGGAACAGGAGCTGTTACAAAGGAAGCCATTGGCTTACGATGGACCTGCGTGAAGGTCTGTAGGACGTCAGCACTCTTGGCTATCAGCTCACTCTTAGAGCAGGAGTTGACCTGGTGCTCCACCTCATGTAGGAGTGATTCCAGGAGCTCTGTCTCCTGCATCAGGGAGTTCTTCTGACCTACACATTGCAGGACAGGAAGGAGGATAAACAAGGAAGTATTAGTGTGAAGGTCTGTAGGACATCAGCACTCTTGGCTATCAGCTCACTCTTAGAGCAGGAGATGACCTGGTGCTCCACCTCATGTAGGAGTGATTCCAGGAGCTCCGTCTCCTGCATCAGAGAGTTCTTCTGACCTAGATATTGTAGGACAGGAAAGTTGAATGGGCATGTTGAACTAAATGTTGAAATTGAGACTTCAGCAATTTCAAGGAGTAAATCTTTAATTTAAAAAAAACATTACACAAAAACACTGATTTCTAGGGAAATGATTGCTTTGGTGTTCAATTCATAAGAAATACATTGACATGTCAAACATATTTTAATGAAAACTTGTTGACAAGAAAAATATAGGGAACTACTGAAAAACATTCATAGCGAAGAGTGAAAATGATCAGGAGGGGGGGGGGGGGGTGGTGACAAAAAATAGTTTCTCCAGTAGCACACATGCATTGCATTTCTTTTTTTCTTCTTTTTAAACACACGGTTATAAGGAAAACACAGCAGCGAAAAGTCACGTAGATGTAATGTAGGAGACAGCAATTGATTCCTGTTTATTCTAAAATTGCTTTACAATATCATCTGTAACAGCCGATTTCAACATGAACAATGTTCTTGCATTTGAGAATGTAAATGAGTGTACGGGCAAAAGATGGAATGGCCATTTACTTCACAATCACTCTTCAAAAACATCAAACCATCTTAAGATTATGAACTGTTTTTTGTCTTTGATATAGAATAGAGTAGTCTCTTTTCTCTAGGACCTTACCCATGAGAGTGAGAAGTTTACTCTTGAGTTGTGTTTCCAGTCTGGAGATCATAAGTTCTACCGTGTTCCTGATCTCTCTCACCCGGTCATCTTTGGCACTTCGGACACTGTCTACATTACGATCCTAAGAGAAAGGGAAAAGTATGAGTCAATAAAGTACTTTACTCATAACATGCATTCAATATCAGTGAATATCTTGAAGGGTTTTGATAAGAAGTCCTTCATGGCCAGATTGCTGAATTGCAGATTCTTCTACTATCAGAATAGATATGATGGATACACTGTACATCATCATCACCACCATCATCATCATCTTCATTATCATCATCTTCATTATCATCATCATCATCATCATTTATCATCATCATCATCTTCATTATCATCATCATCATCATCATCATTATCATCATCTTCATTATCATCATCTTCATTATCATCATCATCTTCATTATCATCTTCATTATCATCATCATCACCATCATCATCATCATCATCATCATCATCATCATCTTCATCTTCATCTTCATCTTCAACTTTAACTTCAACTTCATCACCATCATCATCATCATCATCACCATCATCATCACCATCATCATCATCATCATCATCATCATCATCTTCATTTTCATCTTCATCTTCATCTTCATCTTCAACTTCAACTTCAACTTCAACTTCATCACCATCATCATCACCATCATCATCATCATCATCTTCAAAAAATGGCTTACAATGTCTTGATTAAGGCTGATTAATTCTCGTAATCTTCTCCTCAAGGCAAGCTGTTCTTCTTGTATCTGCGATGCATGTTGGGCCCAGATCTCATCCAGGGGCTTGAACGTATGCCCGGAATGCTTTAAAATAGAGGGAGATGAATCAGTTAATATTATTATTAAGGCTCTCTGGTCCGTGTTCCGCTAATGGAGTTAAACCGAGCCTGAGTCTAAGACAACAAATTCCGCTTTCACACAGGGGAAAAATTCTTTAAAGCTGATTCGTTTAAAGAGCTTTCAACTAATCAGCTTTACATACAACATCATTCACTCACCGAAAATTTCAGTGTGATCGTTTTGAGATTCACTGCTCTTAAGTGCGCAGTAGGGCCATTGCGCATTGTGTGTTTATCAGGCAAATTGGCGCCCGGTCTTAATTCCGCCCAGTTAAGGACGTACAGTATTTCCGTTCACACACGATACATGTATGTCTTGCTCTCTAGATACAGACTTCGTATCTGCAGCCTGCTCTGATAGATAGATTGCAAGTTCATATCTGTTCGAACATCGTTTAAACGACATTCACACAAGGGAAATTTACTTTAAAACTATTTAGTTAAAGAGCTTTAAACTAAACAGCTTTAGATACGGTAAATTAAACCCTGTGTAAACAGGCTGTTAGATCTCAGACTAACTTCCTTTGTTAAACCAGATTTTGAACATTTTTAGTAGAACACAGGCATTTGTATCTTGTTTGCTGTTCTGAAAGAAAAATTACATCTTCACACTTTGCATCATGAAGGAAACAGAGTGATATGGCCTTCTATCTTTTGCTGGTCCCTGTTCTCTGCTAACGCCAAGAGCAGCCACAATACAGCCATGGCCATGTTATTACTTGAATAATGTTTATTGGTTTTTCTCTGCCTTACATGCATGTACATTAGGTTCAAATTCATTCCAAAAAAGTTCTCAACAACCCAGTGGAGAGAGTATACATATAGTAAATCCCAACAAGAGGCTGTATCATTCATTGACTAGTATGAATCACACATTCAACATTATATACACCCCCCCCCCCCCACGACCGCCCCGAGCCTGCACCATAATCTGTTTTTTTCTTTCTTTCTTTTCTTTCTTAAAGGTAATACAAAGTTTTGGTATGGGGTCATGAATTTGGTTCAAATGAACATATTGGAAGCATATACGATCCTACAATATTCAGTGATCGTTGTCGCGGTCGAAATCGACTCTAAAGTTATGAAATTGTAAATAATAAACACTTTATGTTGAATAGCTCCCTCTCAAGGTCAAGATATTAATTAAGCTATAAAACAATGTTTATTGACTAAAATTGACTGATTAGCTATTCTCGTTCGGAAATTATATACCAGAACTACATACTCTGAGATTTCCATGGTCGCAGCTACCATTGTACAGCCGTAGGAGCTATTTGAAATTCATCAAAATTTACCGGGAGCACCGGTAAATCTTCATATAGTAACCCTAAATTAGCCACATATTGAGCCAATCTGTGAAAAAATTTAAAAGAAGCTAATTTCAACTGATTTGGGTAGGTATGGGTATGGACAACTACCAAAAAAAAGGAAGGAGCGATGGGGGTTGGGGAGAATTTTTTTATTAGAGGTCAAAGGTCAATGACCTCTGCCTAAATCACTAAAAATTGTATTTCAGCAACAAAATATGGTATATAGATGATCTTGGTGTCAAAATGAACAGGATTACAAAAGAAGATGACATAGAATAACTTCTGACCCTTAGAATAAAATCTTGACCTCCGAAAATGAGGTCAAAGGTCAAAACACTATTTTATCTCTAAAATGTCATATTTATAACAGTAAAATTACCATATCATATAAAAATGAGCACAAACAAATCAAAGAGGCTAATTTCAGCTTATTGTGGCAGATATGGGGGTATGGGGGTTATTATTTATTCCAAAAGCAGAGGGGGAGGGGTAAATTTCCTTTCTGAGGGTCAAAGGTCATTGACCTTGCACTAAAACACTATACATTGTATCTCAGCAACAAAATAAGGTATGTAGATGATCTTGGTGTCAAAATGCACAGGATTATGAAAGAAGATGACATAGAATAACTACTGACCCTTAGAATAATATCTTGACCTCCAAAAATGAGGTCAAAGGTAAAAAGTATACGTTTTATCACTACAATGTCCTATTGGTAACAGGAAGATGACGATAAGAGTAAACATGAGCACAAACAAATCGAAGAGGCTAATTTCAACTTAATGTGGCGGAATGTGGGTTATTATTCCAAAATGAGAGAGGAGGAGGGGGAAATTCTCTGAGGATAAAAGGTCATTGACCCTGCACTACAACACTAGAAATTGTATTACAGCAACAGCATGTGATGTTTTACATAGGCCTTGATGATCTTGGTGTCAAAATGCACAGAATTATACTGGGAGATAAACAAAATAAGAAATGGAGTCTTCACCACCAAAATACGAGGGTGAAGGTCAAAATGAGCAGAGGGGGAGGAGGGGGGTCAATTAGTTTGTGTATGTAAAGTATATGTGCATTTATAATCATTATAATCAACCATTTGCAGAATACTACTCACAACTTAATAGTACTCATTCTGTTTCCTCTTCATCGCTATCAATAACTTCTTCTGCATCTATGCTTTCTGTTCCTTTGGAGCAATGTCCACAGCACACTCCACATGCAGATACACATGACATGCCAGCTTTCATGCAGCTGCATTTCATGTTTTGACACTGCCTCTCCCCTTCCTTGCAGTTGTAACAAATTCCTTTAAGAAGGTTGTCTGGCCCGATACCAACAGACAGCATCTTTGGTCTGAGTTTTCTGTTGGAATCCCATCCCTTTCCTTTGGGATTAAGAAAAGAGGTGTCAAGATACTTCCATACCACAACTTGAAGATGGTCACAAAGGGAATGTTGAGCTGTTGCATCTTCTGTTGGTGGAAGGCGGTCAGGATCGATTTTGCCCTTGGATGCTTGCTTCTTGAACTTCATAGGCAAGACTTTTCTAGGGGAGTATCCAGAGCCATAATTATGCGATCTGAATTACTTTTAAGCCAGCTGTTCGAATTGTGGAGTCAGTTAAAGTGTTACTTGTGAATGCAGTAATGACACTTGCAGGAAATCTGCATTTGCAGAAAGCACATTTGGTATGTCCATGAATGCATGAAACAGTGTCGTTTCCAGACCAGCCATACTTGAAGAGGAATTCTTCTTTGTCTATGCTACAGCTGTTGTAAAGACCATCAAAGCCTGCTTGGAAATACAAATGAGTACAATATGCCTATGATAGCAGAGCAATATCAAAATATTGGTGTCCTGGGCGACAACAACAACTGGGGAATTCACACTTCCGACCATGTCTATTGTAGACCTAACGATCAGCGTGTCACCATTATATTTTGCTTGGCGTACAGTGATATTGTGGCTTGCCATCCTTGCAGATATCATTGTCATTATAAGGTTCCTTTGTTCTTCTCATTTGCCAGGAAAACCTCTCTGTCACATGATATAGTCCGATGTGACGCTTCCCAGCCAGGCGCCGCATATGTTCATGATCTTTCGTTGATGATTCTTCCCCGTAGCATCCACTACAGTAGCATCCTTGAATTGTTTTGAACATTATACCCGACATAATATATCAACTAAAGTCTCGATGGTTGCACCACTGGAACACTTTACCTGATAAACTAACCACCCTCCATCAACAACATGCATCTTGCTGTTTATGTCCAAACATCTTGACAACACTGTTCTTGATCCCAAAGAAAAAGGATAGGAGTTAGATTCCAACAGAAAAATCAGACCAAAGATGCTGTCTGTTGGTATCGCGCCATACAACCTTCTTAAAGGAATTTGTTACAACTGCAAGGAAGGGGAGAGACAGTGTCAAAACATGAAACGCAGCTGCATGAGAGCTGGCATGTCATGTGTATCTGCATGTGGAGTGTGCTGTGGACATTGCTCCAATTGAACAGAAAGTATAGATGCAGAAGAAGTTATTGGTAGCGATGAAGAGGATACAGACTAAGTACTTTTAATTTGTATTGTGTTGCCAATAGTTACTGTCAGTTCTAAGTTGTGAGTAGTATCTGCAAATTGCACATATACTTTACCGACACAAACTAATTGACACTAATGAACTTTAACCCCCCCCCCCCTCCTCCCCCCACCCCCCCCCCCCCCCCCTCTCTGCTCATTTTGACCTTCAACCTCGTATTTTGGTGGTGAAGAATCCATTTCATATTTTTTTTTATCCCCCAGTATAATTCTGTGTATTTTGACACCAAGATCATTGAGGCCTATGCAAAACAAGTTGTTGCTGAAATATAATTTCTAGTGTTGTAGTGCAGGGTCAATGACCTATGACCCTCAGAAAGGAAATATTCCCCCTCCTCCTCTCTTCTTGGAAAACACAATAACCCCCATACCCGCCACAATAAGTTGAAATTAGCTTCTTCGATTGTTTGTGCTCATTTTTATATAAGATCGTAATTTTCCTATTACCAATAGGGCATTTTAGTGATAAAACGTATCTATTTTTTTACCTTTGACCTCATTTTGGAGGTCAGGATTTTATTCTAAGGGTAAGTAGTTATACTATGTCATCTTCTTTTGTAATCCTGTGCATTTTGACACCAAGATCATCTACATACCTTATTTTGTTGCTGAGATACAATGTATGGTGTTTTAGTGCAAGGTCAATGACCTTTGACCCTCAGAAAGGAAATTTACCCCTCCCCCTCTGCTCTTGGAATAAGTAATAACCCCCATACCCCCATTTCTGCCACAATAAGTTGAAATTAGCCTTTTTTATTTGTTTGTGCTCATTTTGATATGATATGGTAATTTTACTGTTCTAAATATGACATTTTAGAGATAAAATAGTTTTTTGACCTTTGACCTCATTTTCGGAGGTCAAGATTTTATTCTAAGGGTCAGTAGTTATTCTTTGTCATCTTCTTTCGTAATTCTGTGCATTTTGGCACCAAGATCATCTATATACCACATTGTGTTGCTGAAATACAATGTTTAGTGATTTAGGCAGAGGTCATTGACCCTTGACCTCTAATAAAAAAATCTCCCCAACCCCCATCGCTCCTTCCTTTTTTTTGGTAGTTGTCCATACCCATACCTACCCAAATCAGTTGAAATTAGCTTCTTTTAAATTTTTTCACAGATGAACCTTAAGTTAGGGATACTAATATTCAATTTTTCTCGAAAGCAGAAGTGTTTTAGAGGCTAAAATTTCTGGTGTTTTTAATAAATCCACAGGGGCATCAAAATATATTGAAATTGTAAAGAATCACTATCCACCCATTTTTCAAAATTTCCCAAAACTTTGTAATACCTTTAATCACATTCTCTACTATTTCTTTACTTCCTCTGTTTATCTAATATTTTCTTTCTTCGTTTATCTCACATTTTAGTTTTCCTTCCATTTCAATGATATGACATTGTAGAATAGCAATGGAAGTTCCATGTATAATATATGGTAGAAGGGTTAAACGTGAAATAAATTTAACCCTCTGGTTACTTAAGTCACCTCTCTGCACAGTTGCTTCTTAGCCATACGTGCAGTTTTGTACAAATCAATGGGCACCCATTGGCGGAAGGAATGCTTTGTGCAACACAGCTGCTTTGCAAAATTACCCATCTCTGGTCTTGAATAGCTCAATGACAACCCTTTCAATGCGGGCATAGATAAATATTGCACTGGGGGGTGTTTCACAAAGATCCTAAGTCAAACTTAACTCTAAGTTGGACTTAAATATTATGGAGAGCCATTTGTAGCCTTATAACGAAATATATTCAATAGCAAAATTCAAGTATTTTAGACTTTTCATAAATTCCACATCAAGAACATGAAATCTCCCATGATAATAGAAAATATGAATGATTTGAATCAACATTTGATGCCTTTTTAAATAACTTTTACAAAATATTTTCAAGGATGTTAACGGCTTTCCATAAATGTTAAGTCCAACTTAGAGATAAGTTCAACTTAGGATTTTTGTGAAACACCCCCCTGGAAACAGTGAAATAATCTTGAAAACTTTGGTATATCTATCCCACGATGAATACAATGTGGCACAGGGAGACTAGTTGTGTTGCATATAAAGAGTTAAACCTGAATTAAATTAAAAGTGTGAAAGTTACCATTCCACCCCACAAGGCACACTGGTGACAGATGCATTTATGACAGGTCCAGCAGTACACACTCAGCTTCTCATTGTGCAATTCACATCTGAAAGAAAAAAAGATTTGGTACGAAACAGCCATCAAATATGGGATTTTTATATTACATTCACATCACAGCATCTGGCAAGTAAAACTCCAATCAACAATGTACTACTTTTATATACAATTTTACAATAAATTGAGTGCCTAGATTTACATGTAGGTATTTGATCAATCTAATTAGATATGTTTCTTTCAAAATGTTAATCTTTAGTTTGACTGTGCTAAAATAGTTGGGGAAAAATCTGCCACTATTTGTTGTAATAGAGTAATATCAATTTATTTGCTGCTATCTATGATTAGCTACAGTCCATTTGCAAATACACATTTGGCCCTAATTATTGGATTCATGTCTTGGATGAAAAGAATAAAATTGACATATATATGAGGGAAGAGACACAGAGAAAGAGAAAGAAAGAGAGAAAGAGAAAGAAAGAGAGAGAGAGAGAGAGAGAGGAGAGGAGAGAGAGAGAGATAGAGAAAGAGTGGGAGAGACACAGAGATAGAGACAGAGACACACAGAGAGAAACACACAAGAGGCAAACAGAGAGAGAGAGAGAGAGAGGGGGGAGGGGGAGGACGAGACAGACAGACAGAGAGAAACAGAGAGAAAGAGTGAGAGAGACCAAGACACAGACAGACAAAGACAGCGAGAGTCTAATAAACCATGTCACTCTAGAAGGCGCAACAGTCGATGTCTCTACTCACTTGTCTTTATCAACCTCGTCCTGTTTTCCCTGGGGGGTGCAGAGTTGTAGGGTGTCGAGCTGTTGAGTCACCTCCTCAGCCCAGCGACAGTTGACCAGCTCGTGGAGTTGAAGGGGAGCTCTGGATTATTAAGCCATGGAAGAGTATGAAAGAGTATGTAAATAAAAATAAACAATTTCATACATACATCCTGTATTGATGGTGAGTGCCCCAGTCGATGTCATTAATTAGACTTCAACTATGCAGGGTAGAAACAATTAAAGTCTACCCCCCCCCCTCAAACTATGCACATATATTTTTTTACTGGAAAAAAAAAACTTTAGTTAATACAGCTACGTACATGTTCAATGTTATATGGCTACAATAACAACCTTTAAAGCTGATATGCAACACATAATTGATTCGTTTTATTATAAAGTTGTATAGGAAATCAATTAAAAGCTTTATAATCTACATGTACAGTAATCCTGCACACAGTCATGAGACTTATCAATGATCAACCTCTAATTATAATGCAGTTTAATCAAGACTGACACTTTCTTCTCTCTCTCTCTCTCTTTATTTTTCTATCTCTCTTTATATAATTCTTTCTTTCTCTCTCTCTCTCTCTCTCTCTTCCTCTGATCCTGCACAGCAATTAATGTAAGCCTGCATGATACTATAAAGTTCAGTGCAAATAAGTAATGGCAGCTAAATGTCAGACTCCACTGCTCAATACCGTACTCACCTGCAATGGGGACACTGAGGCCTCTGTTCTGTTAGCCATCTCTGCACAGAAAGAAATGAGGTAATATTATAAGAATAGACATGACATGTAATACTGGCATCTTAAAGTCTGCTAAGGGCAAGGCAGAAAGCTTGTACTAGTGCTGTAACATCATGGATATCTCCAATTCCGTTTAACCGCCAGTCAAAACCGGACGGTTTTCGGTTAAACGATTTAAAAAAGAAAAAAATATATATATATATATATATATATTAAAAAAAAAAATATTAAATTAAAAAAAAAAAAAAAAAAAAAACAGGAAAACAAAACTGTCCAATTGAAAACGGAATCCGCCATGGGCGGTCGGATACCGGACGGTTAAACGTTTGACTACAGCACTAGCTTGTACTGTATCGTATAAACCCATGTCCTTAATACATGTACATGAGGCTACACTTGATATGCAAAGTACATAGAGTGGTAAGATGAAGTTCAAAATTGTCTACAATTATAATGTATCGAGAGTGTTTACAAAAAGATACAGGAGTAGAGATTACTGTTGTTCTGGAAAGGTCCAGGAAAGCTGTGAAAAATTGACAAAGTACTCCTGTATTAAAAAACAATACAATGCTTAAAAATTTCTAATATGCAATCACACTGTAATTATACATTTATGTAGCAAACGCTCCAATATTTAGTTTCAAAAAGTTATTTTGTACCATTTTGGCAAGTAGTGGTACATGTATGACAGAACACAATTTAATGATACAAACTGCAAATAATGTCCATAAATTAATAACAGTCACCTTTCCCCTCCCCCTTCCCCTGCACACATAAATGTAGAAGAAATCAAATGAAGAAAAAACAGAATTTATAAAGTATGATTTGGCTTTATATCTGTCATATACTATCATTTTTCTTTGATAAATGTAGTAAACTTTTTTTACAACTTACCGGTATACACATCTTTGATTTTAGAGGGAAAAATGCAAAAAACAAACGAAATCAAACAAGGTCATAATCAGCATGAAATAATACATGTGGTTTGATTCTCACCCTTATACATGAGTAGCAGCAGAGTTTTGAGCAGTGTGGACATAGCCGGGCATCCCGGAGCTTCTCCATACAAATGAAACATCTGAACACCTCAGCCAGGCTCTATAAGAGAAAACAAAATTATGATCATGATTAATTAAAGGCATCGTTAAACAATGTTAAATCTGAGATGCATGCCCCTACGTGTTATCACTGTCTGTGATATGGTGTAATAATGAAGCCCTCAAAAAATTGCGCTTCAAAATGATCAAAAAGTGCCTCAAAAAGTAAAAATCTTTGAGTGATACTCTTTTTCCCCAATAGACTGTACATGTAGTGTTATCAAAACCGTTTAGGAAAACGCAAAATTTGATATCGATTTCCAATCAGAAATATCTTGATAATCATACAGGCGATCGGCTTGTAAAAGTCATGGGATTCCTGACTGACCTAAAGGTTTATACAAATGTAATTATGATTGCAGCATGAGCTAAATCCAGGATTTTGTTTCAGAATCTGAGACAAAGTTACCTAATCCCTTTAAAAGCATACATACACATACAGTATGTAGGCAGCAAGGAAGGGCTATATTAAAGATTAACACGTTTCATTCACCAAACTGAGACTTCTTCTACATCACGTATAAATCTCTGGGACTTGCTTTAAACAACACGTTTTGTAGATTTATCAGCAAACTTTCACAACTCACTTAATTCTCTTTCCACAACGCTTGTGCTCGCCAGAGGCGGCCATCTCGTTTTTACTTTAGTGTTTGCTATTTGAGCTGAGGCATCCAGCACTTTAGTAACGCTTTTTTATAGCGTGCTTATAATACTTTGGATTCCATTTCGTCTTGTGATTTTTACTTCGTCGAAGATCAACCGATCGGATGAGAGGGAGATTTATCAACTCAGATAATCCGCTAGTACTGTTGTACATGTATGTATTGCACATGGACTTTAATAAACTTTCAAACACTTAACATGTAGCTGTGTCTAACCCTGCTACAGTAGAAAAGTCGTATTTTCTTCTCCGAGACAACCTACATTTTCCACTAGCTTGAGCTATGAATATTTAAGCAGCTTCTAGTGGTAAGTAAAAATCATACATTCAGAGATTTTTTACAGGTTCATGGTAATATTTTATTCCACAATAATAATTATATTAATAATAGCCTGATAGTCCACTCCAAATTTTATTAAACTGAAACAGAAATTCTTTTTGCCCAGTTGATCGTGAGCCCGGCAGCCACTGAGCAGCGCCAGATCGACGTTGCTCTATCCCTTATTGTTGAACGCCAAACAAGGTAGCAACAACTCCCATCTTTTAACATCTTTTGGTATGACGCGGCCGGGGTTCGAACCCACGACCTCCTGGTTGTGAGGCGGACGCTCTACTGACTGAGCCAACACTCCAGTGTACCATGTGTCTTTGTATGTATAAACTGCATAATTTCACTACAAAATGTGTTTTAGGACAATAGGACATGTATTTCACCTTTGATTTTAGAATACTTTGTTGAAAAGATCTCTTCCCTTATTTCAGGAACTACATGTACACTGTACCTGTATTTTACAGTGTATGTGTACACAAAATGTACAATTATTTATCTTTAACATTGACAGAGAATTTTCACAAGTATTTTATTCATTCGGGACATTGTAATACAAACATATTTAATTGCATCCAAAATTGTTACCAACAAATTTCTTTCAATCACTTTAATAGGTAGAACTCAAGTAATTCATGACCACTCTAGAAATTCACACAAACTTGAATTCAAACAACTGTCAAAACAAGCAAAGTCCATTGAATCAGTGCATTGTCATGGTTAATATGCTGCTATTGTTGATGGTGATGATATTGTTTACCAAGAACTATTCACTCACGGACTGTCCACAATCACTACATGCATTGTTGAATGATGACACACCTTACAGCAACTTTAGTGGTTTATAAGAAAGAGGGGGTTCTAGCCCCATTCAGACTAACTAAAAAACAAGATATGGAAACCGTTTCATCTTAAATTTAATTTATTAAATCTAGGTTGAACATCATACACAGAAACATTTCATGAAAAAACAAGAGGTTCAAACAAAATGGACAAAGAAACAGTTTCTATTACACCTGTTGAACATGGTAGTGTAGTCTAACTGATTTCATCTGGGCTTATCACGACTGCACCGATGACTAGTATATACATGTATGACCACCAAGCTGTTATTTTATACTCTTGCATGAGCAATGTCAATGAATTACAGTGTAAACTACATTTAAATCAATGTACACTGTACACTGACATCCTCAAAACTAATTTCTTTATGGTTTCTACCATGTTCATTTACACAAGTTTTGTATACCAGTATACATGTACATGTATTCCTCTAGTGCAAATGCTCCATGATACACATCTATAGGCAAAGGTGTGGTTATTGACCACAAGATATGAGTGATGGTCATACTAGGCCTAGATAAATTATAGATCTATGTATACATTTTTTGTGTACGTATACTATACATACACAAAAAATGTATACATGTGCCTATTTATGTACATGGACACTGTACATGATTTACACTGCATAATTTATTCTTCTCTTCAATGGACAAGCTGTGAAGAAAGAAAAGATACATTTGTACATGAACATTTATGGATTTGCTTTGGATTTTTTAAAGCAAGTACATCACTGCAAGAGAAGGCGAGTTGGCTTAGTCCGTATTATAGTGCCTGCCTGTCGAACCAAAGATCATGGGCTCAAATTTGAACCAGGCAAAGGACCTAAGCCTGCGTCGGTTGTTCATGTACTCCTCCAATTTCACAGACATGCTATGTTACAGTGGAAAACACTAGTCCATTGGATAGTACCTTAAATAGAGGCCACACGAAGAGGGGAGTCACCACCTTTGCATGTTATGAACCCACTGCACTATTTGTATGAGAGTAAGGGAAACCCCTTTGTAGTGGTCTACCTGCACACCCCTGATTAATCATACCAGGAAGAGCGCCCCGAGGGCTACAGTGATTCACATTACACCTCCCAGGCACATGTGATGCCAAATACTTAATAATAATGTTCAGAAAAAGAAGGAAATCACACTTATACAACACCAAGTCATAACAGAATAAAAGTATTTGTACAGTGTAACTGTAGACAACCAAAATTAATTTAGTCTCAGACTCTCAGTAATTTGATTCATAAGTAGCCCTCATCAAAAAAATAGAATTGTTTTTTCTTTTATGTTGCTCAGTCAGAGTAAAATCCAAAGTCGGCCATTGATATCTTTTGTCACTAGTTACTCCTTGTACCACTGTACATCACGGCTAGACACTAACAGATGACCGGGACACAAGGGCACCCAAAATCTAAGCCCCCCCCCCCCCCCCCACATATTGAAGTTTTAACAAATGACTTGTGTAATACATACATGTATACAGACTGTAAAAAGTTCAATCCGGTTCCCCTCCAACAAAAGGTTAGTGTGGAGCTCTGCTGTACATAATTTACATTAAACGTGTACAGCAAACATTTTGTAGCATCAGCATTACAGTGTACAAAGCAAGACTGGGCAGTTGCTGGTGAATCATTAGGTGTATCAAAATCAGTTGAGCTCTTCTTAAGACAGGATGGATTATAACTACAAGCTAAGTAGGTGTGGCAAGGATTTCACTATTGCCACTCCTCTGTAGATTCAAAAAAAAAAACTGTACATTGTAGACGTCTGCAAATCAATTTGGTTCATAATCCGGACCCGACCGAAAACTCTTTGATTTAAAGGGAAGTCTAAAAATAAGAGGTTAATTTGTGTGGAAGCAGAAAAATAAGAGAAACAGAATGGCAAAAGTTTGAAATTATAGATAAGAGAGTTAAGATTGAAATATGAGATCACTAAATCTTATGAAAATCTTAGTCTGGTTGGTTGAAGAGTTTGTGACCTACAGGTACAGTACATGTACATTGTACATGTAAATGTAATTTTACAGAGAACTCTCCCATATATGAGGCATACTGAAATTTCCAGTTTTCTCCTGAATGCCTTTTCCCCAGGATACTACCGGTACTCAAACTACATGTATTATCGAAAATAATATCGCTAGTGATATTCGTTTGTCTCGCAATGTGGTCAATAAGGAATCTTAAAGATCACGACGTTTCGTATGCTACTGCAATACTTCGTCAGGTGATAAAAACTGTTGTAAAACTGTTTATCGATCGAATTTTAGACCGCTTTACGGTCCTCCCATAAAGTATAAAAGACCCTTGCTTACAACAGTTTTTATCACCTGACGAAGTATTGCAGTAGCATACGAAACGTCGTGATCTTTTAGATTCCTTATTGACCACATTGCGAGACAAACGAATATCACTAGCGATATTATTTTCGATACTATATCCGCAATGAGTAATATATTTAGCATTACATGTATTATGGTCGGAAATATTGTGTAATAGCTGTCCTCCAAGAAGAATATCTTACTGAGTCAAACATTTGAAGAAAAGCATTACAAAATAAGCGGAGCGATCCGTGAAATTTCGAGGAAATCACAATAAAGATTAAGAAAGTTAAGATTTGTTTTCAAGTTGTAAAAGTAATTAATCAAGTGCTACATGTACATGTTACTGGCAACTCTGTGATTTAAAGTAAAAGTATTGATGGTGTGTACCTTTCAAGAACCTCTCCCTTGATAAATTTTTTCAAATTTCCTGAAGAAAAAAAAGGGTAATTCTACCTGGGATTATATACCACTTCAAAGATAGCACAAATGACATGTACAAACGACCCCTACATGTAAATATTCCCTGATCTTTTAAACATGAAGAAGTTCCACCATGTGCATTTTTAAAAGAATCACTGCCAAAGTGATGGGAAGTGCTTCGTGACCTTACTTGCCCTCTTGAAAAGAATACTTCCACTTGTGTATCATAGTAGGCTTGAGTCGGTACGGTCAATCACACCGGGACCCGACCGTTGCCGTCGGGTCCCGGTTTCGTTTATTGAGAACCGACGCTCCGAAAAAAATAAAGAAATATGCAAGAAAGTGCAGTTTTGCACACCACTAAAATCAATCCACCTTAAAACTTAAGTATTTAATTGTTACCAATCATATTCTAGCTCATCCTGAATCAATTTGAACTGCTGATATAAATTGCAAAGCAGTTCGCCCCATGGGGTTGTTTTTGCCAGCTACTAGCCAGCTACTGTACTGGCCGGGTCTCTCGGCAGGATTAATAAATCAGGTTGAAAGAAACATTAATGTTTGAATAATAAAACGGCTTTCTAAAATGCGCTTCTTTACAACATACCGATCGAATAATTTTTAAAAGACAAAATATATATTTTTTCTTTGATTTTGAATACTGCATATGCTTCTTTTAAAAGCTGAAAATTACTTGGTAATCACAAGAAGTTTCGATACGGATAGTTGTTGCAAGGCAAGTTCAGACTAGTCTCGGAAAATGCGCAGTGCTCCTCGTCGTGAGTAGTTGTCTTTCCAATTGTGCTCTCGTAGCTTTTAATAATTTTTTTCTCGTTACGACCACGTCTTTGTTTGGGTTCGTTCTGGCACGCCTTACAGCTAACGACGAGCACTGCGCATTTTTCCGAGACTAGTCTTAACTTGCCTTGCAACAGCTATCCGTATCGAAACTTCTTGTGATTACCAAGTAATTTTACGCTTTAAAAAAAAAGCATGTGATGTTTAAATTAAGAGATAAATATTTATTTGTCTTTAACAAATTATTTGATCGGTATGTTGTAAAGAAGAATTTTTTAGAAAGCCGTTTTATTATTCTAACATTCATATTTTTTTACCCGATTTATTCAACCTGCATGAATCAAAATGGCGGCTCGAATGTTGTCTTTATATTTTTGCTCGAGTTTTTTTACTTTGAGAGGCACGATAATGGCACTAAACATCGCCAATCATGGATGAAAATAATGTCAAATGGAAGAATATACCAATCTGTGTCGAGGTATGCATGTGTTGATTTATTTATACTGATAAAAAAGGTCACTTTTAAGGGACATACTGATGATAGGCGCTTTTTATAGAGGCAAGTGACAAATCCTGCTAGCTGATTTCGGGACACCAGGTCCCGATCGGTGCAAGGCCGTCGGGACCCGGTTTATGAAAATCCCGACATGACTCAGGCCTATATCATAGAATGTACACTTTTTAAACAAATAATGAATATCGGTAAATAACTTTCATGAACAGTACATATCTTGCCTGTTTCTCAATGGGTTTTTAGTTTTGTACTTTGTACTGGAAATCTCACATTCTGATGATAAATGAGGTGAAAACAGCCTCACCCAAACGCTGCCTATGGCGTCAAGTCCACTGCTCAATACATGATGTAAGCTGTCAATACCAATACACATTTTTTTTTTCCTTCACATTTTAACATCTAATTTCAGATGACATCAGATATCAAAGTTTGATTGATGATATTCTGTTTCGGTTGCGTCGGTAGATTCAGGTTTAACTGTACTTCACCAATATTGTCCTTAGAAGTATTTTTCAAACGTTAAAGTTAATTTTGTGTAAAGTCCATTTAGATTTTCCTTTTTTTGTTTTAAATGTCCATAATCTTATTGTGTGGGCGAGGATCAAACTGAAAAGTCTGGTTTACATCACTGACAATCAATGTCACAGTGATTCACTGTGACATTGATTGTTTTGACTTTTGTGCTTTGTGTAAAACTACCTTTATATGTTAGTAAATTTGTCTTTTGTCACTGCCTGAAAAATGGTTTTAAAATTCTCTTGGGCTGCAGATCCAAAGTAGAACAAAATGCATATCACGTTATCACTAAATATCAGATATTTCTCTTCATCTTCGTCATCAATGTAGTCTTTTCCTTTTTCTTTTTTCTGATTCCTCCTTCTTCATCTTCGACTTTGTTTCTTCTTCTTTTTTATGTTAATGTGCAATGTGCATCTACTTCCGTTTGTTCTTCTGTCTCTCTTTCTTCATTTGATTTCCCTAAATTCTCTTTGACTTTGTCTTCATTTTTTTTCTTCTCGATATTCCATAATAAATTAATATTTTTAAACGAATCTCAGCTAGCGACTCTAGAGACTCTAGTAGAATATCATTGATATTCTACTAGAGAATTTAGAGTCGCTAGCTGAGATTCGTTTAAAAATATTAATTTATTATGGAATATCGAGAAGAAAAAAAATGAAGACAAAGTCAAAGCATCACAATTGACACAGTTACAACTCACATAGACAAAGCTACTTCAGTTAAAATTGACACAAGTCATAAATTCGATCGACAGACTCCCGCTCAGGCTCCTGTATGTCTCACCAACGAGTTATTATCACTCTCAACTCTCACTCAAAACTCGGGTCTAGCTACGTCTCATTCTCAAGACTCGGTCTCCTTCCAATTCCACACGCAGCCGTACCGACGGTCTTTCAACACAGCTACGCCAGACTTCCGGGGGACTGTTAACCCAAAGGGTCGTACATCAATAAAAGTACCACAAAGCAAGTGCCTCCTATCGTCAGAAATTTCAGCAAGAAATACACCATAACAAGCATGAAAAGAAAGCAAGGAACACCATACTTACTTCAACCGTTGCCTCCTCCATTACAAATTTGGAATGTCTACCCTGTGTAGTTCAAATTTATCGTCAAATTATAAGCATATTATTATTATCAACAACACGAAGATACAGTGTTCGTCGGTGTTTACCACTCTTGATTTTCGAGAGACCGGATTGGTCAATATCCATCACATGACTTCGACAATTGGATATGATCTTCTCAGCTCATGATTGATTTTTGTCAATTTATTGTTTATTTTCCAATTTCTATTTTTTGTTAAATTGTAATTGGTAGGCCTATTCCAAAAGACTGTATTCCCTCTAAAAAAAAAAGTTAGTATAGGGTTGAGTCGTTGAGTAAAGGCCCGTAAGTCATTTATTGTTAATTTCTTTTTAAATAATTATTATTACTTTTCAATTATTATTATTACTATGGTAGTAGATCTAGTAGAGTTTAATATTTTTTACAATTATCATTATTATTATTATTAGTAGTAGTTGTTGTATTATTAGTAGTACATGTATTATCATTATCATCATTGTTATCTTTATTATTCATCATCATACCACCATCGATCATCATCATTATCATAATTATTCACGATTTACATATTAGCCCTAACTATATATTATATTGTTGTCATCTCTATTATCTCTATATCATACTTATTTCATTTTGACAGCAATCAAAAGAGGAAACACGTGTTTTCATGATTCAAAGCTCCTCTCAAAGTAGTCATGTGGAAGTAGAACCATGAACTTTTAATGACTAATTATTATTTTTCCCAATTTCCAATAAATTCTTGTAATTCTAATTACAAAGGATAGGTTTTGACCGTAGAAATATAAACTTACTACACTATGGTTTTGACTCTCAAGTTCAATCCTATGTTTTCATATTTAGGCCTACATTAAGTTTCAACCAACAATACACAATATAAATAGAAGTGAACCATCACTCAGGGATATATGATACTCCACTTCATCTTCACATATAATTTGTCTCAATAAACATAGAAAAAATTACCCTTTTTACAGCTCATCACATGTTTCACTTATCATAACATAGAATAAATGGCGAAGGCCAATGTGTTCTGAACATAATAGATTTTATTATCATAATGATTATTTCCGAATGGAAAGACAATTTATCATTGTCAATGAAAGCACTATACCGTATGTATAGGGGCGGATCCAGCCGGCGGCAAGTGCTGAGGGGGCCAAACTTTAGGTGGCCGAATTCGTGAGAAAATGTTTAACGGTGAGTCTAGTCAGCCATGCGGCGAATAAGCGGGGGTGGGGGGGAGGGGGGGTGTGGAGCACTTTTCTTCTTTCTTCCAAATTCGTGAGAAAATATTTAGCGCCAAATCAGCCAGCCGGCGAATAAGCGGGGGGGGGGGGGGGATTAAGGAGCACTTTTCTTCTTTCTTCCAAATTCGTGAGAAAATATTTAGCGCCAATTAAATCAGCCAGCCGGCGAATAAGCGGGGGGGGGGGGGGGATTAAGGAGCACTTTTCTTCTTTCTTCCAAATTCGTGAGAAAATATTTAGCGCCGAATCAGCCAGCCGGCGAATAAGCGGGGGTGGGGGGGGGGGGGGGGGGGGGGGGGTAAGGAGCACTCTTTGTTTTCTTCCAAATTCGTAAGAAAATATTTTGCAGTTGGGTGTGATGGTCGAAAAAAAAGTCATTTGCGAGTGGGCAAAGCGAGCGAGGAAAAAAATTAAGATTTGTGAGGTCGCAGTGTGAAAACTACAACTTATAAAGAGGAAAAACTCAATCCTCATCGAGTTAAAAATAAGCACATTCTCATAACAGCAGACTGAAAAGACCTTTGATAAGTAACATAATTATAACATCTATAAATGTGAACGAGCGTAGCGAGCGAGCTTTGGGAGATATTGCTCTTAGTCGCTTGAAATTAGGGGCACGTTAAATGATGAGAGGGAAAGGGGACACTTGTCGAAGGGATAAGACACTTATTAGAAAATAAAAGGAGCACGTGTCAAAGTACAAAGGATAATTATCAGAGGTGAAAATGGGGCATTCACCAGGGATGAAAAAGGCACCTATGAGAATGGAAAATGGGCATTTGTCGACGGAAAAGAGGCAACCATCAGATTTTGATAGAGGCATTTATGAAAAGGGGATATGTTCCTTATTAGAAAGGAAAAGGGGCACGTATCATTGTTAAAAAGGATAATTATCAGAGGTGAAACGGGGCACTTATCGCATCTGAAAAGAGTATGAGAATAAAAAAGGGGAACTAATAATAAAGGGAAATGTGCATTTGTTGAAAGAAAAGGGGCACCGATCAGATTTTGATAGGGGCATTTATTGTAGGTGAAAGGGGGCTTTTATGAAAAGGGGGGAAGAGGCACTTATATGAAGGAAAAATAACATTTATTAGGAAGGAACAGGGGCACGTGTCAAAATAAAACGATTATCTCTCAGAGTTGAATAGGGTCATTTACCAGACATGAAAAGGGGCACTAGTAAGTAGTATGAGAATGAAAAAGGACTATTTTCATAGGTGAAAAGGGGCATTTATGAGAATGGGAAGGGCTCTTTTTTTAAATGGGGGCACTTATCATAAGGAAAAGGGAAATTTTTAGAAAGGAAAGGAGGCACATGTGAAAATATAAGGTGCGCTTAACCGAGTTAAAAAGGGGTTGTTATTAAAAGGGAAAGGGGCACTTCTTACAAAGGAAAAGGGGCAATTGTCAAAGTAAAATAGGCATCTCTAAGATTTGAATAGGGCAATTATCAGAGGTGAAGGGGGCGCTTAACAAAAGTGAAAGGGGAGCTTCTCGTACCTAAAAAGAGGCACTTACTAGAGATCAAAAAGGGCACTTGTGAGAATGGAAAATGGACCGTACTTATTGCAAAGGAAACTGGGAACTTGTCAGGGAAAAGAGGTACGTGTCAAAATAAAAGGGGCACATATCACAGGTGGAAAGGGGATGGGGCACTTTTACAAATTAATAGGGGCACTTATCAAAGTAATATAGGCACTTTTTATGTAAAAAGGGGCACTTCTTACAAAGTTAAAGGGGCATGTTTCCTTTATTAAAAGGGGCACTTTTGGGGTAATTGAAAAAGTGGGGGCACTGTGCCCCCCCCTGCTTCCCCGGGCGCACCACCTCTGGTTAGGGTTAGAGCTAGAGTTAAGGTCGGGATTGGGATTAGTGTTATTTAAAAAGAGATTTAGCTTCATTGATGAAGTATTTTGTACCCGAACGTTTGGTCAATTTTAGTGGTGGGGTATTTTCGGGGATAGACCTATTCTAAAATACTCTTTGAATTTGTAATTTAAAAATATCATTAGATTTAGAAGAAGAAAGAAGAAAAAGAACAAGAAGAAGAAGAACTCATTTTGTCAATGTCTTTTTTTTTTTCTCTCTTTTCTTCTTTCTATCTTTCTCTTTTTCCTTCCACCTTTCTTTCTTTCTTCTGTCCCCTTTTTTCTTTTTATAGTGTTTTGTATTTTATTCTGAATTTGATTCCTCTCGGATACCATAATCTTCAAGAAGAAGAATTGACACAAACCGGAACGCAGCTCAGAACGAAAAAGCCCGACGAGTTTTACTCCTATTTTTTAGAAAATTAAGGTATGTAAGTTATTTTTCTTGAGTGCAAAATGAATACCATGTATATTTAAAGCTTTAACATGCTCTATGAGATTGATGTTCCTTCCGATACGGCTGCGAGACTACAATTTTGTGTCAATTTTCATTTGTTCTGACTTCAATTCTGCAGCAGTGCACTTTTCGTCGTTGGGAAAGGAGCGACGCCGCCCCGCCAACATACCCGGTACACGGCCACGGGAGGTGGGTGCCAGGCCAGGAGGCCGGGGGTTGTATCATGAAACCATTCAAACAGTCAAACCAACTACATCATGTCCATGATAGTCAAAATTATCTTTGTATGCGAAGTGCTGTGCGAACTACTGTATTCATACTACCGTAAATCTACTCTACTGTTTGAAAAAGTGAAGAGAGTGGTAGCTCAAATGTAGAAATGATGCAAAATTAAAAAATCCAATTTGAACTTGAAGAAGGGTGTCCAAAGTTCACTCAGCTCACAATCACATGATTAATAATTAATACGTCTAATAACTAGTCTAAGGAATGTGTTAAATTTGATCAATAATTTCTAATCAATAATCAGATCGTCTAGCGTTCTAATCTAAATCTAGGTAGGGTGTCTGAACGATTTTTCAATTTTCAATTTGGGATCGTTTTTCACCATTTTTGTTGGATATTGGTATAAGATAAGATAAGATTTTATTCGTCTTTCTTTCAAATGACATACAGAGCATAACATTGGATCATAACACATTTACAATGCAAAATAACAAATTATGGCAATGATAAAAACAAAGTTAACTAAAAGAAAGACGAGGAGACCCTGGTAAAAGCAGAGCTTGTAATTATTAGGGTCCCCTCTGAGCCGGATAAAACATGATGAATAGATATTTGTGACTACCTAAGAATACAATAGGGAAAAGGGGGTATAACAAAACAAGAAGTGTACACACACAACAACAACAACAAAACGAGAGATGAGACTAGACAAGACGGGAGAAAAGAGAAAATATGAGAAATAATAGAAGACTACAGCACATCGACAATAGGCATAGCATACAACGGGCACAAGACAACAGGGGGAGGGAATAAGAGGTTGACAATCTGAAAATATTCAGTTAGACACATATTAATATCTAGAAGAAAATGTACATTTATAGTAATACATAATATATAATATATCTTGGCACCATAATAACTACAAAAATGAAATACTCTATGAGTCACAGTATTTATCGAGAAGATAAACCTTAAGTTTACACTTAAATGAAGAGAGACTAACAGATTGCTTAACGCTAGAGCCTAGAGAGTTCCAAAATTTAGGTCCAGTAAAAACCAAAGTATTAATGGTTAACTTTGTCCTTACTTGGGGTAAGTGAAACGCAGAGGCATTTCGTGTAGCATGGTCATGAACTTGACTATTTTTCTTAAAAATGCTGACTAGAGCCTGTGGAAGGACACCAGAATCGAAGTCGTACATTAAAAAAAAAAAAATGAAACAGAAAAATGTAATCAGAATAATACCTTTCAAATTTCAAGACTCACCGATGTTTCTATCAAAAGATACAGCCCCTCAAAAACTGCAATATTCATAGCATTTTGGTCAGAATGGACAGAAAAGTGGTTCACGCAGAGTTATAATTTCTGCTCAAAAGCTGCACAGCTAATGCACAGCATGATATGCAAAGCGTGGAGCAAGGGTATTTTCAAACTGTTGGAACAAATGATCCCTTGGGACTAGAGAAAAAATAAGTGCATGGATATATTCTTTACAGCTGGCCCAACTTATCCCTCGGGGGGGGGGGGGGGGGGGGGGCAGTTCGTGAAATTGGTAAATCTCCGAGTTACCATGGAAACAATGTTTAAATCGCTATTTTGAGCAAGATATTTTTAGAATTCCGGGGGTGGCCCCCTATGGGGAATATGGAGAAAAACCTGCTCTTTCATATGACACCACATTTATTGAGTTTCACCTTCAGGATCATTTGTTATAAAGGTTTGAATTTTAAATTTTTTCATAAAATCATTGACCATTTAGCATGAGCGCGCAATGCACATGGACTGCATAGGGATGTGTGCAATCTCTATGGGATGGATTTTAGCACACAAAACTGAGTGCGCGATCAGACACCCTAATCTAGGTTTGTGGAAAATGCAGAGAGCATTTACTAAACTGTGGGCGTGTGGCTGTTTAGTGTTGCCTGTTGGTCTTAAAAATAAAAGTGAAGGCCCTCCCGGTGATTGACAGTACCTGTTAATCGGTTAATGCACAAATGGTATTGAATTCCCCATGTCCTAAGACAGATCCCTACTATTACTTACTGTTTCTGTAACTCATTTATTGAATGACCAAGAAGACATGGACATTTTAAAGAAAGTGGAATAGAAAATCAAAAGAAAGTAGATCTAGATCTAGACCTACGCTTGTCAAGTCTTTTTTTGCAGTTGTACATACTTACATCTGGAAATGGTACTTTCTTGCAGTCACACAAATACAGTTGGGCAAATGAAAATGCATTTCAATGGGATGAGCTGTCAAAATTATTTTTATGATGGTTTCATGAAATGACCCTAATACCCTTTTCTAACTGCACCGATTTTCATCGGATGCATCCGGACGCATCCGATGAAAGTGGCAGTTAGAAAACAACAGAGGAGAAAAAGGCGATTAAATAGCCGATGAAAAGAAGAGAAATAGGCGATTAAATTCTCCTGCTCAAGAGCAGGAGAAATTCTCATTCTATCGGTGTGACACCGATGAAACGTGCAGTTAGAAAACGTTCGGGAGAAAAAGGCGATTAAAACAGCGATTAAAATGGTCAAAGGTCGCAGTATACGCGCGCTTTATCGTAACCAGCTGTGTTTGTTGACTTATGGTTGAACATGCTGCATGCTAGCTAGATGGAGCGCGGGCATAATAATTACGTAATAATTCTTCACTTCCGGCAAGGGCTCGCCACAGCGAGTGAATTTCACCGGCAGTTAGAAACCGACAGGGGAAAACTGCGGTTTCACCTTTGTTTACATAAGGAAAATTCAATCGGTATTTTCATCGGTGTGACTCCGATAGAGTGCAGTTAGAAAAGGGTATTAGTGGACTAGTTTCACACAGCTATCATACATCTACAGTAAGTTGTGGGACATACCTTGGAAACAACTGTTAAAGAAATAATGCACATGTTTCAATGTGACTTCCACAAACTTAGACTGATGAAAGTTTCAGGAAACTGCCCCAGAAGTATTGTGGAATACTCTTTACTTTGTGATGTGTTTCTCTCTTTCTATCCCTTTCCAGTCTATGTACATCAGCAAGCGCAGTCAAAGGTAACTGTGGCAGGTGGACATTGTGAAGAAGTGAATATCTTGTCTGACTTCCAGCCATGATACTAGAATACTGCCTTCTGGGCGCCAGTGCGGCTGCCACTGGACTGTTCTCAATTTTCTGGCACAAGAAGGCAAGGACTCTAGGTGAAGTCAAGGTGAGATAGGATGACATGTCAGGGGATGCTTTCATGATCTTTATTTCTCTCATTTTTTTCTACCTTTTGTCTATTTATACTTCGTTATGATAGCTACCAGTTCATGCTGGCAAGCATAATGATGTGTCCCCTGCCAGAGTAATCATGTGTGTAGGAGTCTCACTCAATCAATTTCTAAAATTAAACAACCTTGAAAAAGAGATATCAAGAATTTCGAAAAAAGATTTAGTGAGAACTCGTGCCTTTGTTTATTTAACAAAAAAAGCCTGGATCATAAACTTTGGATCATGTTACTTTGCTTTGCCATTTTGAGATAGAGATCTGTGGTAGTAAGTTTATTACTTTATTTCTCTTCAGTTGGTGCTTCACAATTTTTATGATGTAAAGCCCTACTAATATTTGGATGATTCCATGCAATGTGTCCCATATGATATTTGACTTTTAAAGAATTTTTTAAAATTATAAAATGTCAAAATGATAGAATAGCGGAGTAATGCCACAAATATCCGTTATTCATAGTCCATATCAAGAGATTTTCATTTTGAATGAAATAAATGAAAAAAGTCATATGAGGATTCCTCACTATTATCTTTGGAGAAGGGTATAGATATCACACTTAAGAATCTTTATGCAGGAGCCCTATGTAAAAAAAACTTGAAAGTTTGGGGGGCAGAACCTAGATTTTGGACGTCCATGTGTCTAGGTGCCTGCTCAAGCCTAGCCTTTAAACAAAGCCACATGTCTGATAGACGCCGAGCGACTAAAAAGAGACTAATCGCGAAAACCCGAGTGAACGACAGAGCGAGAAGAGCAGCCGTGTAGCCTTTATCAATCTAGATTGGATTTCTTATGTTAACCTTTGTTTGCGACTGGATTTCTCTACCGAAGTGGTAGCGTCCAATCAGCGAACGTATCCTCGCATGACGTCAGCATATGGTATCCATCACAAACACACACACACAAGCACAGTAAACTCTACGTAATACGAACATGGTCTACTATGAACTATGACGTACGGGCTAAGACCTCTGACCTGCCTCTGACTTCTACATGGAATGAAAACGAGTTGGACTGGTTCATTTTATATACAGGGAAAGTCCAATTATCTCAGTTATGATTGTTAGCATATATAAGTCATGAAATGCTTCCTTTTTTATTATAATTTTGCATGTACAATAGATTTGAATGTGATATTTTGTATCTACCATTTATATGCTCATCTCATAAGCAAGACTTATTTACGTCTTTTACCTTTTCTTACATGTTTTGATAATGAACGAGTCACGAACGAAGCCAACTGGAAGATGGCTGTTCTGAGTGGTCAATGAATCCTAAGTAATGAATAATTCATACAGAGCAGTAACATCTAGATTGCAAAAGGCCTCGTGACAGGCGCGCGTTCACCCCGGGTATCTAGACTCATCTCAGCCGCTGTTTGGGGTGGAAAATAGCCAGAGTTACGAGGCCTTGTTAAAAGGCTAGTTCAAGCCCTGCTTACAGGACATATTGCACAGAATCACGTATTTCAGGCTTGCAAATTTACCCTGTTATTAATATATTCAATTCTGGTTTATTGTAAATAAAAAGTCTGGAGACTCGTACAATTCAGTTTACAAATTATATGTACATGTACATACAAGAATATAAGAAATCAATACTTTTATCAATCTTCATACTATTTACTGATTCTAATTAACTAAACAACTAATATCAAATGATTCATGTTATAATTATTTAGCTATAACATTATCCACAGGAGGCCTTGAATCTTAATCCATTTCCTTCCTTGATTGTTGTGCAGGATGCCCCAGTGCTGGAGCTCAATGAAGACCTAGTCAATATGCTGAGCACCGCTCCTAATCAGACTATCCCTTACGCTGTCATAGAGGGCAACATCAAAGCAGTGGAGCAGTCCATCAAGAGCGAGTATGTCGTAGGGGTCGTGGGGGTCATTCAGACATTGCTCTGTAGAGAGCACAAGACAGAGTGGAGTAAATCAACAAGACTATGGTAAGTACAATCCACCTACCAGTGAGTGGTGTAGCGTGAGGAAGGGGGGGGGGGACAAACAGAAATAAAAGAAATGAAAACATTGGAAAAAGAGAGAAAAGGAGAATATGAGACTAGATATATAGAGAGAAAAGGAACATGAGAAAAGGAACATAAGAAAAGAAGACTTTAAGATCTTTCCCTTGCGGTACTTTCCCAGTCAAAAGTTGTTGTGTTGATTTGCATTTCATCTGCCAAGTATGACCATTGCCTGCTATTACAGCGTTCTGTGCTTTTGTGAAAATCTACTCTTAAGTGCATTACAAGCACTCGGCCAAGTGATTTGGAGGCTTTTGCAAAGAATCAGGTTTTCAAGGATTGGGCTTTTCTAATGGGGGAAAGGGGTTCCTATAGAGCTTGAATTTTGAGTCACACAATATGTGCATACAGGATTAAACAAACAAAAATCCAGTAAGATTCATGTGTGTCTGATCAGTTTGAGATAGTAATTGTGTTATGTTCCACTTTCTCCTCATGCTTTGCTACAGGTACGACACAACCCGATTGATCAGGGACACCACAAAGCATGTCCCGTTTGAGGTGACCCGTGGTAAAGTAGGTTTAGGCGTTGAAGATGCCCTTGTGGCCACGGGTCTAGAACTTGAAACCATCCACGACAAGTTCTTCCCCTACAACACTTCCCTCGGAAACAACATCCTCAGTTGGGCCAGTGGGGAGAAGACGAAAGGCTTCCAAGAAATTGAGCGCATGCTTCCAGAGGGGGCTCTATTAACCGGAGTAGGAGAACTAGCCATTGTCAACGGCAAGATGATGTTGAGACCGCCAACATCCGGATTGGACTACATACTCTCGTTGTCGGGACAGTCTGGCATTCTACGAGAGCTGCGTTCCAAACTGCGCAGGTGGAAAGTTCTAGTGGCTATTTGCGGATCGACAACGGTTGTCATGCTATGTATTGTTCTGTGGAAGTGGTTTAAGAGGTACCAGGAACAACGCAGCTACGACATGTACGTCCAGCGGGTCATACAGCAGCGGGCGGTGCAGTCGGAAGGCTCCGATGTGGACGATTTCCAAGGCAGATCTCAGGACCTGGACTCCTGCGCAATCTGCCTGTCCCGACCCAGGGACTGTGTACTCCTCAACTGTGGGCATGTATGCGCGTGCTCGGAATGTGCAATTGTTCTTCAACCCCCTCAGTGTCCTATATGTAGAGATAGGATAGCTAGGATTGTACCACTTTATCACGCATGATGTCGGCTAATTTTCGAGTAATTTTAATGCTAAGTTTATGTATTCTGGAGCAATTAACTGTGTAGACTGGGGCCAAATATGTTAAGTCTCAGTCTTCATTTATTTTGTGCTTGTTAAATTTTGACAGGGTGTATTAATCTACATCTAGGGCTTAACTTCAGAATGCTCCACCACACATTATAGTTACTTATGTGGCTATAAGTATTATATAGTCGTTCACAATAATCATTCATTAATTTATACATTTGACCACCATTTATCCATTTTACATCTCCTTTAAATCCGTTCTCTGGTTGTCCAATCTCTTACCAAGTAGTGACAACTTAGAATGTCACCCTTTCTGATCCCAGTGTGTATTTATCAACTTTTCCGCAATGGCAGACAAATTATCACGCCATTGTGTTTAAACTCTTCTTTTGTTGAGTTAAAACTTGTCCTCTGTCAATATCTGGAGTTCTTTCCAACTCGTAGTGCACTATAGGTATACTTGTGTATTCATGTACAGGTTCATGTATGTACATGTATCTAAAGGAACCATTCATCTTTTGTCATATTTATTTTATTGGATAAGTATACAAGTATTTTGTATAAGTGCCAAGACATTACAGAAACAGGCTACCTCATATAAGTAGGTGTTTTTAAAATAAGTTTGAACAAAAAATATATCTAGTCATGCTCACATTTTCTAGTGTCTATTTAGAAGTAGCATTTTAATGAAATTATTAACATTCGTGCATATAACAAAGTGTTTAGTGTCACAGAGGTGTCGTGGACGAGTGGATATGTCACCCGACTGTGGATCACAAAGTCCGCTGTTCAAGTCCCACCGCGGCACTAATGTCCTTTGGCAAGACATTGATCTACATTTGCCACTCTCCAGTCTCCACCCAGGTGTTAAATGGGTACCCGATAGGATGCGAAAGCTAATTTGCTTAGATTAGCAAGTGTGCGCTTGTAAAAATGAGGCCTGGCTGGAATGCTCCCCAGGGAGTGGAGAATGTGCATACATTGTGTGCGAGTAAGCCTGAATCCGATGACCGGGGTAATAATATATACATGTAAAGCGCTTTGAGAGGGCCTTCGGTCCTGAAAAGCGCTATATAAGAAAAAGCTATTATTATTATTATGATTTATTGCTTCTCTTCCAATAGGATACTCAAATACCCTATCATATATTATGTATTTTATGAACTATGAAGTGGGTCCAAGTGAGTCCAGTCTGTAGATTAGGCTGGGACTGGGCATGAGACCAGGGCCCTGTTTCATAAAACTTGTTATCAATAACAAATGATAAAATTCTATGACAAATTTGCTCTCAGCCAATCAGATGCCATGATTTCAGTAGCTTACGACAGTTGTTATAACTTGTTATTGATAACAAGTTTAATGAAACAGGGCCCTGGTCAATGGCTACTGATGTGCATGAGTGCAAAGAGCAAAGTCTATTTCAGCCATGGTTCAGGGCTTGCATAAGGGGCCATGCAAATCTGAGGTTCTGCATGCTCTCTTATCTCCGGTACAATCAAAGCCCTATTTGAACTTTTTATGATGACTTTTCTGACCAAGATAACATACAAAATCAAGAAATTTATTATTTTAAGCTATAATCCAAGTTCCCTGGACAGGGAAACAAATTAATAAAAATTTGGGGGCTACTTTTCAAGCTTGCTTGCATGAAAATAACACTCTTTAATTTGTTTTGCATTGAACTCTATGCAAATTTTGGGGGCTCTTTTGGGCATTTCGGGGGCTAATTTGCCCCGAGCCCCCGTGTATTTTTTTCCCTGTGACCCTGGATATGTTTCTCTGTTAAAAATCCTTTACGGTGGGCGAGTAGCCTCAAGTGTGAGAAAAGGCTCAGAGGTGCAAATTTCATGTAATAGGTATGTGATCATGTCCTGCAAAGAGGATTTTTAGCAGAGAAAGATGCCTTGGGAAATTGGATTTTTGCTTTAAATTTCTTGATTCTGTATGATATAGACCAGGTCCTCATTTTTTTAAGAGTTGCGATTGATCCAAATCAATCACAAGTTCTTTAATCAATCGCAAGTTTGCAGTCTTCTATCTCTAAAAATGTACATACCGGTAGTTGCGATTGATATCAATTGCTAAATAAGACGGGACCCTTTTATCCCATAGTAAAATAATACAGTGTAAATGGCATTATTAAATTCCTTTGATGCAAATAAAGAGTAAATTAGTATACATTTTAGTCCTTTTCTTTGGTGTTTGGCGATGCACGATTTCATTATTTAATTAGGCCCTGGCAACTCCTCATTTCATGCTTTTTTGATGATTTGTACTGTGCCTTATGTATACTTTAATAGGGCTTGCACATGTCTAGGTGTCTTTTTAGACTCATTGGATAAAGGTATTTTAAGCAGATTAAAACTTGTATCCGTGTTGCATATTAATATCAGTATGTAGCGAAGTCATGTACAATTGATTTCCTAATTTGCACCAATACTTTACATTCTGTTTAGTAAGAAATTGATCCCATTAAGGTTATAATGATGAAAATAATAATGAGAAAATGTCTTATTTACACAGGGTAGCCTCATCTTTATTATTACTGCTCTCCCTGAGGGTCCTGCAATTATACAGTGCGTCCCAGAAAAAACGAAACCGAGAAGTATCAATGTTTTATCATAACTTAATCACAACTATAATTAATGAATGATACATATTTGGAAAGCTTAGAGTCTCCTTTTTCAGTTGATGCTAGTCAGATGATGCATATTTCACGCACGAGTGAATAAAATCTATTTGAAGGAAGGAAACCAAAAAGACATTTGGCGGGCGGTATCTGAATTTCGAAGAAAAATTCACATTTCTAGAAAGTTGAGTTTCTGCCCTTTCATATGACACCTCAATCAGGAAAAATGAGCAAGGAATAACAAAGTTCTGTTTGTTTAAAGTAGCCCTTACATTTTCAAAATTTTAACAAACGAATTCATTTTCACTGGGTGCCTGCCGTATCAAAAAGCAGATTCGACACAAGACTTAACTCCGTTTCGTTGACAATCAGCCATGCATGAAGACTCTCGTCTACGGCCGATTGTCAACGAAACGGAGTTAAGTCTTTTGTTAATTTCGTTTATTGATACGGCAGGCAGCCAGTTTAAACGAACTCGTTTAATAAAATTATGGAAATGCAAGCACTACTTTAAACAAACAGAACTTTGTCGTTCCTCGCTCATTTTTGCTGATTGAGGTGTCATATGAAAGGGCAGAAACTCAACTTTTTAGAAATATGAATTTTTCTTCGAAATTCAGATACCGCCCGCCAAATGTCTTTTTGGTTTCCTTCCTTCAAATTGCTTTTAATCACTCATGCGTGAAATATGCATCATCTGAGTAGCATCAACTGAAAGACGAGACTCTAAGCTTTCTAAATATGTATCATTCATTAATTATGGTTGTGATTAAGTTATGATAAAACATCGATACTTCTCGGTTTCGTTTTTTCTGGGACGCACCGTATTATTAGTACCCTGGCCCTGGCTTAAGCTGAGCTACCATGATAAGGTGCTCCAGAATTCGAGGAATTTCTTCCTACCAGGTACCCATTTACTGCACCTGGGTGGAGAGTTGCAAATGTAGATTAATATCTTGGCAAAGGACAGGGCGTAGTAAGCTCAGTCTAAAGTCGGGTAGGGTAATCAAATCTAATAGCCTTGGATTAAGTCATTGTGCTAAACTCGACTTTACCAAGCTCAAAAGCTTGCACTGATTTGAGATTTCTAAAAGAATACTGGCCTTGTAGTTCATGGTTGGTATGTATACCTATTCAAAAAGTTGTTTGCTTTAGGACCCCGTTTCATGAAATTTGCGGAGAATAAAAATTGCTTTAATTCTACAAGTTTGCCCTCGGCCAAACAAAATGCAGTGATTGTAACTTGTTAGGAGTGATATGATTTAAGAAACCTAGAAATTTAACAAAACCTAGATTACATTGCCTAATAACCAAAGAAGAATTACAAGTGTAGGAAACTCTTTTATTCAGAGTTTGAATTCAGTAATCTCTAATTTTGGAGATTGATTTGTAACCATGTTGTGTACGGATGTTTGGACATCATTTTCACCGATATTGAACATGAACAGTCTAACGATATTGAAATGAATATGAATGTAAACCTTTGAACTTTAAAAATGCATTATTTGTATTGTTGGGTCAGTTAGAAATTAAATAACAAGTGCCCTTTTATTCAGGTACTACTGTATTACAACATTGAAATTGAGAAAGAAAGAGTTGATAGGATGAGTACCGAGTACATTAACATATAAAGTGTGATTAGCGAGGGTACAATAGAGAGATGGAGAGAAAGAGAGAGAGAGAGATCTGGAGTGACAAAAGAAAGATTGATAGAGAGTACTTGTGAGAGAGAGAGAGAGAGATAGAGAGAAAGAAAGAGAGGGGGTGTGGAGGAAAGAAAGAGATGGAGAGAGTACTGTGAAGATACACATGTATATCAACAAAGAAAGAAAGAGTTGATAGGATGAGTACTGGTACATTAAAAGATAAAGTGTGATAAGTGAGGGTACAATAGAGAGATGGAGAGAAAGAGAGAGAGATCTGGAGTGACAAAAGAAAGATTGATAGAGAGTATTTGTGAGAGAGAGAGAGAGAGATAGAGAGAAAGAAAGAGAGGGGGTGTGAAGGAAAGAAAGAGATGGAGAGAGTACTGTGAAGATACACATGTATATCAACAAAGAAAGAAAGAGTTGATAGGATGAGTACTGGTACATTAAAAGATAAAGTGTGATAAGTGAGGGTACAATAGAGAGATGGAGAGAAAGAGAGAGAGATCTGGAGTGACAAAAGAAAGATTGATAGAGAGTATTTGTGAGAGAGAGAGAGAGAGAGAGAAAGAAAGAGAGGGAGTTTGAAGGAAAGAAAGAGATGGAGAGAGATTAAAACATCGAGCTGATAGTCTGAGACAGAGCAGGAAATGATAAGATACATAAATATGTAGTCGGATGATGGTATCCTTGGTAGTTCTAAAGAACTTCATATTAGTGTACTTTCTAATCAAAGATAGCCTTAATATGTAATTTAGCTCATGAACGAATTAGCCGTCGATAATATTGAAAATATGAAAGTAGATTTACTTTTTTTAAATATCACAATGAAAAAATATTGTAGAGGGCATTAGGTAAAACTGCATAAAAATCTACAGCTATTATATACTATTTCTCACACATTATATTTCATTTCAACTTAAAGGACAAGTCCACTCCAAAAATAACTTACTTTCAATAGAAGCAAAAAATCAGACAAACCAATCAAAAAAAGTTTGAGCAAAAACGAATAACTAATAAGAAAGTTATGAATTTTTGAAAAAGTATGTAAAACTATGGAACAATGAAAAGCACAAGACAAATTGGGAACTCACTCATCAGTCTGTGACGTCATGTCCTCACTATCCACTCATTATTTTCTTTATATTGATAATATAAATTTTCTATTTCCCCCCTAAATATCTTATTTCTTCACACCAGCATCCAAGTTTAGATTGGTAGTAATATTATTTTGTGTGGATCCACTAATATAGAGTAATTTTTTTTCCCAGTTAAATCATGAAAATGTGAATTTTGATAAACTATTTATATAAAAATCAATAATTATGAATATACTATATTCCAAGTTTATAAAAGATTCTGTGAAGCATGCACGCAATATGATACAAATCATATAACCTGGACAAAGATATGGGGGAATCAAGTTTTAGGGGATAAAAAGGGAAACTGGATTAAACCATATCAAGCAATAGATAAATAGTGAGGACATGACGTCACAAACTGATAACCAAATTGGCAGTTTATGTATTGATTTTCGTTGTTCCATAGTCTTACATATTTTTTCAAAAATTCATAACTTTCTTATTAGTTATCCGATTTTGCTCAAACATTTTGATTGGTTTTTCTGCTTCTATTGAAAGTAACTTATTTTGGAGTGGACTTGTACTTTAATGGCTATTTACAACTTAAAAATGAAACTTTTAGCAGCATTTGGTCTTTATAAAAATTTATTCCACATATTGCATATAGGTTTTCATACACTGCATACGCCTACATCCCAAAATGTTTACATATGTATATTCCATTCACAGCAATTACATCATAGGAAGAAATGTTGATTGCATTGTGTCACAATATAATCATATTCTATCATCAAAACAAACTATATTTGCAAAGCACTAGATTTCAATTTTGTTATCTCTTAATACCTTAATAATCAGCATCTACATACAAAATATCAATATGCATTTATATAGCTGCTACATGACATGAAATCTGCATCGTCTAAAAAGCACCAGAAATTTAGAAGTTAAGAAATATGATTTAGCCCTATTGAATCAAGATGATGCTGTTCTATACAGTGTGTATCAATAAAAGGTACACACTTTGATAAAATGCTCCAGAATTATAATTTCACAAAGCACATGTAATAATTGCCTGATATGCACTTTGATCCAATCCAAGACTGAAACATTTTTGCAAGTTTCTCCAAATTTGCTTTTAGTTTTTCAGAAACAAGTATTACTAATATAAAGCAATATATATCAAGTACTGGTCTATGATACAATACAAAAAAACTCTCTTTTATAAAGAAATTATGCACTCAATTGATGATCTGCTATTTCTCATGGGTATACATTTTATGCAACAATTCCTCACTTTCGTTTGTCTGGAGATGGTCCATAGTACCCTGGTCAGACCAACAAGACAGACACTAGGGCCCTGTTTCATAAAACTTGTTATCAATAACAAGTTACAATAACTGTTTTAAGCTACTGAAACTGTGCCATTTCATTGGCTGAGAGCAGAATGCATGTATCTGATCGGGATCACACAAAAATAAGGTGAACCAAAATATGTGACATCATGAGCATGCTCTCTTCAAAATAATTTTCTTGCATTTTACTACCATATATCGGGCATGAAACAGTAATTAAAATGTGGAGTCAATTCATAGACAATTTATGATCGATGGCACAAAGAAATTATCACCTGAGTTGTAAGGCTCACCTAATATTCACATCAATGTTATGATTCAGGTGCACTCACAAAGCATCATGTGCTTTTTTTAAATATAAAACTACATGTACCTAAAAATCTTCAAAGTTGCAATGTCAGGCATGTCATATAAATAAATGTGAAAGATGATACAAGGCTGCTTATAAATCTAGCTACAATAATAAGTGTAACTTAGATGAGGTAAAACACTTGATGTAAAACAAATAAGAGCATCTATGCCTTTTTAAATATTTTAAAACTATAAAAGTCGTACAAAGATCATAATTTTAACTCACATTGTAACTTATGTCAATCAAGGTTTACTCGTTGAAAGACTCACAATTTCACTCCCTCACAAGGACACATTTCAATTTTTCAAACTGTGTTGCCTCTTCCCATGTCATCATCATCATCATCATCATCATCATCATCATCATCATCATCATCATCCTCACCATCATCATCATCCATCATCATCAGGCCTAAAAAGAAAGATGTTGTATTGCCCTTTAGGTGCCAACAACATGGGTCGGTCGGTCAGAAATTTTGTTGGTTCTCTTTTTTTTCTCCCTCTTTGAATGCTTTAATACATTTTTCTCTAAAAAAACGGTTTAAATTTTTTTTTTCAAAATTAAAAAGCCGACCATAGATTTCAAGATTTTGGGGTCGGTCGCAAAGGGCAATACAACATCTTTCTTTTTTTAGGCCTCATCATCATCATCTAAATTATCATCATCCTTATCAATACATTATTAAATACTCCTGTATCCTGAATACCACGACTCGTATCAATGAAATATGCTTACCGGTACACTACAAAACATTCCTAGAACTAAAACAACAGTGAATTTTGTTATACACTGTGGAAAATATTGTGATTTTTCTCAATATCCTAAGGTTCATGGGATGAAAATCCACCCCACATGCATGATTCTCCTTGTCTCTGGGATTCTTAACTGAAGCTCAAAGTTCATAATTGCTGGTCTTAGCGACTAATTTACCATCGGCATGCATCAGTGTGGAGGGGGTTGTTTCTCCGATTCGGTTCCTATGACGACCCTCTCAACCTCTTCTATATCGATGCCTTTCTCCAGGATGGCTTCCTGCAATATGAAATTGATCAGAGATGTGAACAAATTGGGTTAGCTTTAGAGGTAGACTATGCAAACTCTATAGCAGGAATCTACCATATAGGTAAAACAAATTTGCTTAAAGAGAAGGTTGAGTTCTGGGAAGAGGTGACAAATAATTTGTGAGCATTATCATTGTATTATGGAAGTGTGGAAGAACATCCGATAAAAAAATTTCCATGAAAAACATGACTCTTCAAATGCCTTAATATTGGAAATATGGCATGTAACATCATTAAAATCAGATCGGATTTTAAAGTAAAGCCACATGTTTGTGTAGTCCCATATACATCTTTCTGTGTACAGTGCTTGTAACTTCACAAAGACTGGACCAAATTTCTTATCATTTTGAATTTTTGATGATTCCAGAACTTTGCAGTACACACCGATACTTATATGCTAGATGATCAACCTTTTCTGATCGATTCCACAACATTTCTTTCACAATGCAATTGCATGACAAGAAGTCAACTTTATCTTTAATGAATGATAATAATAATAATATCAGTGGCTTCTTATAGTGACATGTCTGTCACACTTGACACTCCTGTTACTCCCCTATTAAAAGGAGTCATAGCTTCACTAAATGCCCTTTCTTCTTCTCCGGGGTACATTCAATTTGAATGAAATGGATAATGTTAATTCTAATGATAGAAAGAAAATAAGTTTTAAATGAAATATGGTACGCTTGCTGGCCGTGTTAAAAAGTAGAGACCATGTCAAAACAAGAATAAACCCCTAAAAACAATCGGATGATTTGAAATAATTGTCAAAACTAGTGAGCAAACCTTGACACACTCCTGGTATTTCTTGAAGAGATCCCCACAAGCATCTGTTGAGTCTCCTTTCAGGAACTTTTCACTGAACCATGAATTAAAGCATGCATCGTACGCTTGCTTCAGTCCTGTACAGTCTGGACTCAGGCTGTTCATTCTGAAGATTTTCTAGGAAAAAAGATAAATTCCATTTGAAAAAAATTACAATAAAGCAATACCGGTAACAATAGATTGATCTTAAAAATATGAGTACACTATACTTCAAGTGCTGTACACACCTAACCCAACATATTTTTGCCATAATTTTGGAAATAGAGCAGGTTTTCAAATATTTGGAGAGTCATTAAAGATCAAGAGAAACATAATACATATAATTTTTAAAAACGTAGCAGAAATGGAGGCAGCCAAAGAATTGTTATTCATCGACAATGCATTGCCATTGGCAGTTAATAATTGATCCGACTCACAATAATAATATGATCGATTATATCCCGATATTAAAATGATAGCTTCCAAGAAATGAAGGAGCTCAATTGGGATTACTGTAAAAAGTAATCTATTTTCCCAATGCATTGTTAGCTTCTGTTGGACTTGAACAGGTGTGAACATGGCAAAATCCATTTTCACTAAATGCATGCAAATGCAAGGACACAAAAGTTAACGAATGGGACTGTACTGAAAATAAATTGGGGAAATACAGGAGACTTGGCATCAGTAACTGTAATTTACGTGAATTTATACTAAGAAAGGGATGCTCGTATGACTTACCTATAATCAGGACTAGATTTTAATGACTTTTAAAAAGCACAGGGTTCAGATTTACTAGTTTTAGAAGTTTAATCTTTGATGTGCAGTCAACATTGTATAATGGTTATGGTACATTCAATGAAGTAAATGAAAAGGGGAAAAATAGTTCACATAGTTCGCGTTTCAATGGGATGTCGGTGAACTTGTACTTTTGACGGTTTCATGAAACGCTTCCTTGGTGTGAAGTCATTAAAGAAAGTCGTTTCAACCTGTTTGAATGCAAATTGAGAAGAAAATCATATCAATTGCCCTGGGTTAACAGCCTGAGATGCATGATAGTATAACAAGTGAGCAACTATAGAAGGAATATCTGCACCTGCGAATTAAATACAAATTATTCGCTTGCTAACTTAGTTTTATGGCAATATTTTGAATATTGTGTTATTAATGTCCTTCATTTCGACCCCTTTCATTTGTTTATCTGACAGATTGTGTTACAGTAGTACCTTGTAAATTTTGAACACATAATTTTTGAAAATGTATTTTTTGAAGTTTTCATATATCCCGGGGTTTTATAATCATTTTCCCCCTGAGATTACTCTTAAAACGGGATTACCCTTCAGAGAAATATTTAGAAATTTATTTGTTGGACCATGGGGCAGATATAGGAACGATATAGCTTTTAACACCATGAACATTAAGATACAAAGCATAACCATGGGACTCATGTTCTGTGTTATAGGCCTAGTTTGATGTTATTTACACCAAATAGAACAGTTCTCCGTGCATGGCATCACAAAAAGAGTGAATTTTCAAAATCACGGACGTCACTCCTCTGGAGAGTGAAAATAGAGTGAAAATAGAGTGAACATTCACTCTTTTCTTCTTAGAGAGACTCTAAAATCACTCGATTTTCACTCCTAAACAAGTGATCACGGACGTCACTCCCAAGAAAGTGAGAATAGAGTGAAAATTCACTCTTTTTTTTTAAGAGAGTATGGTCAGGCGTGTACGCAGGGGGGGGTTAAACCCATGTTTTAAATGTGTGTATTTTGGAGCAACCCCCCCCCCCTTTGATTTTTTTTTTTTTTATAATAATATTTTTTTTTAATTAAAAAAAAAAAAAGCTTATGGATTAACTAAAAAGGTGACATTGTGGTTTCATATTCGTCTATGGGCAACCTCTTTCGCAATCGGGTCATTCAAATTAAAACTAGACCTCATAATCAAAGTATGAGACTGGATGTTCATTCGGATATTCAGTATTTCATGTTCATTTGTTTATTATTTTTCTCTATGATCTTTACTGACATGATTTTACATTATACAATCTTCTTATTTGTCTGATATATTTATATTACATTTTATGCTTTCTCTTTCTTTCGACATTCTTTATTTTTGTTGAAACATCTCTTTATTCATATCTTCATATTTTTCATTATAACTGCCTCATTATAGGGGTAATTTTTTAATGGTTTGTGTTGATTAATCTTGACTGAGTAGGTGATCTTTGTTTCTTTTCATTTAACATCTTTTTCTTTATTCATCATTGTATTTTGTTTCCATCAAGGGTGTCGATTTGTATCCGTGGTTGGGGGGGATGATAGGTGCCAAAATATTTTCGGCAATGGATCAAAGCAACCAAGAGGTAGAAGCGTGTGGCAGGTTACACCCCTCCCCAAGCGCGTAGCCAGGATTTCATTTTAAGGGGCGGTAGTGAGCACGCGACCCCTAACTCCCCCGCGAAGCGCGGAAACTTTGACGTTTCATTAAATTATTAGAGAAAGAAGACGATTCGTTGAACCGTTCTCGACTCTAAATCCTTGTCTGAATCAGTTCCCCATCCCCCCCCCCCCCCCCCGCGCGAAGCGCGGAAGCTCTGACGTTTCATTAGATTATTAAAGAAAGAAGACGATTCGATACATCATTCTCGACTCTAAATCCTTGTCTGAATTCAGTTTCCCCGCTCCCGCGCAAAGCGCGGAAGCTTTGACGTTTCATTAGATTATAGGTTTTCCCGGCCAATTTCGTAAAAGCAGCAATCAATTTCATTAACGTGCATTCATGTTCGAGCAAATTTTCTCCGCTCGTTGCTCCCCTGTTTCATTTTTAAACTTGTTGCATTCAATTTCGTTTTGAGTCACCGAATTTTCTAAATATGCACATTCAAATTTAAGCTTGGTTCAATCAATTTGGAAAATGAAACCGCAATTCGCCAAAGAATTCACCTCCCACTCAACATTGGCGAAATTGAATGACTCTTTATACGCCTATAAAGAGTCATTCAATTTCGCCAATGTTGAGTGGGAGGTGAATTCTTTGGCGAATTGCGGTTTCATTTTCGTCTATGGGCAACCTCTTTCGCAATCGGGTCATTCAAATTAAAACTAGACCTCATAATCATAGTATGAGGCTTGATGTTCTTTCGGATATTCAGTATTTCATGTTTATTTATTTATTCTTTTTCTCTATGATCTTTTCTGACATGATTTCAAATTATACAATCTTCTTATTTATCTGATATATATATATTGCATTTTATGTTTTCTCTTACTTTCGACATTCTTTATTTTTGTTGAAACATCACTTTATTCATATCTTCATATTTTTCATTATAAATGCCTTAGGGGTTATGTTTTAAAGGCCCACTGCACTACTGGTAGCTACTTGCTCCCTCTATATAACAAACAATGCCTAATCGGTGACCATTGGTCCCCCATGATCCTCTTTTTCTTATTTTAACTGAGAGCTGAGTTGATGAGATAACCACCTGTCCAGTGACCTTGCAGAGCGGTCTAATCCCTCCTGTAAACTACGGCAGATAAGCTTTAAATGGTTTGTTTTGATCAATCTTGATTGAGTAGGTGAAATTTCTTTCTTTTCATTTAACATCTTTTTCTTTATTCATCATTGTATTTTGTTTCCATCATGTCCATGTCTATTAAACCTGAACTTTACCTCTGTCCAAGATCTTGTGCTTAGAAGAGAAGTCACAAATTGTGCACCTTCTCTGGGGACAGTTACCTGTGTAATGACAGAACGAATACGCATGTCATTCCTCCAAGTAAACTTTGCATAAAATTATTCAAACAGAAGTATATTATGTGACAAATTAAAATCAAATGAAAAGCAATGCACAAATGTCACAAATGTATGCCTAATCACGAAATTGAATGCACGAAGACATACCACCGTCTGTCCGGCGCGAATTTGAATGCCCTTTGCAGGCGCGGATCCAGGGGGGGGCCGAGCGGGCCTTGGCCCCCCCCCCCCCCCGCAAAAAAAAAAAAAAAAAAAAAAAGAGAGAGAGAAGGAAAAGAAGGGAAAGGAAAGAGGAGAGAAAGGGAAAGAAAGAAAAGGAAGAAGAACAGAAAAGAGGGAAGAAGGAGATCGAAGGGCCTTGCCTCCCAGGCTGTTACCCCCCCCCCCCAATCAAAAAATAAAAGAGAAGGAAGGAAAGGGAAAGAAAAATAGGAAAAGAGGAGATAAAGGGAAGGAAAAAAGAGGAAGAAGGAAAGAAAAGAAGGGGGATATCAGTTGCAATTTTCCCGCCAACAAGTTGTGGATCGGGGGGGAGGGGGCGGGGGGGGGGAAATAAAATTCAAACGTGGTTTATTTCTAATTCCATAACGGTGGTTTACAAATAATGCTGAAATGACATAATTTTCAGAGATTTTTCCTCACTTTTAAGTAAATTATACTTTTTTATGAGTTTGTTGGAAAATGACAAATTCCTAAATTTACAGCCAGGCAAGAAAATGCTTCTTGAGATGCCTACATGTTAGGGCCCGCGGAACGGCGGGGATCGGAAGCCTCGAGCCCCCCTCCCCCCCCCACTTTTTTTGAAAAAGTATATTAAAGAGAAATAGAAAGAAAGAGAGCAAGAAAGAAAAAAAATAGTTAACTGCCAGTGTCACAAAATAATGAGGTATCAAAATATGCTCATCTGACCGTGATTACATGCCTAAATCCCCGAGGGCTCTGCCCCCTGGATTCCACCTAAGGCCCTAAGGCCCTAAGGCGGGCCCTTAGATGCTCATCTGACGGTAATTTAATGCCTAAAACCCTTGAGCTTCCGGGGCTCCGCCCCTGAACCCCACGCCAAATAGTGTCCTGCCAGTGTCACAAAATAATAAGGTATCAAAAACTGCTCATCTGACCGTAATTAAACGCCTAAAACTCCTGAGCTTACGGGGGCTCTGCCCCCTGGACCCAACCAAGGGCCCTAAGGCGGGACCCTTGATACTCATCTGACCGTAATTGAGTGCCTAAAACCCTTGAGCTTCCGGGGCTCCGCCCCCTGAACCCCACGCCAATTAGTTACCTGCCAGTGTCACAATTAGGTATCAAAATTATCATGCTCATCTGACCGTAATTAAATGCCTAAAACCCCTGAACTTCCGGGGCTCTGCCCCCTGGACCCCACCTAGGGCCCTAAGGCGGACCCCTGAATGCTAATCTGACCGTAATTAAACGCATACAACTCCTGAGCTTCCGGGGGCCCTGCCACCTGGACCCAACCAAGGGCCCTAAGGCGGGCCCCTTGATACTCATCTGACCGTAATTGAGTGCCTAAAACCCTTGAGCTTCCGGGGCTCTGCCCCCTGGACCCCGCATAGGGCCCTAAGGCGGACCCCTGAATGCAATCTGACCGTAAATTATTGCCTTCCGGGGGCGGACAAGGTATCAACAAATGATTATCTGACCGCAGGCGCGTAGCCAGGGAGGGGGGGGGGGGCGTTGGGGGTGGTCCCCTCAAAAACGCCGGCCAAAAAAGAGAGGAGAGAAAAGGAAGAGGACGTAGGAAGAAAAGGGAGTAGACAAAGAATTTTTTTGAAATTCAGACAAGGATTAAGAGTCGATAACGGTACAATTAATCATCTTCTTTCTCTAATGATTTAATGAAACGTAAAAGCTTCCGCGCTTCGCGCAGGAGGGGGGTTGAATTAAGAAAAGGATTAAGAGTCGAAAACGGTACAACATATCATCTTCTTCTCTAATGAATTAATGAAACGTAAAAGCTTCCGCGCTTCGCGGGGGAGATGGGAAACTGAATTTAGACAAGGATTAAGAGTCGTTGACGGTACAACGAATCATCTTTTCCTCTAATGATTTAATGAAACTTAAAAGCTTCCGCGCTTCGCGCGGGAGGGAGGGGGGAAACTTAATTCAGATGAGGAGTATTTTCGAGAACAGTACAACGAATCGTCTGTTTTCTCTAATAGTTTAATGAAACGTCAAAGCTTCCGCGCTTCGCGCGGGAGGAGGGGGGAAAACTGAATTTAGAAAAGGATTAAGAGTCGAGAACGGTACAACGAATAGTTTTCTTTCACTAATGATTTAATGAAACTTAAAAGCTTCCGCGCTTCGCGCGGGAGGAGGGGGGAAAACTGAATTTAGAAAAGGATTAAGAGTCGAGAACGGTACAACGAATAGTTTTCTTTCACTAATGATTTAATGAAATGTTAAAGCTTCCGCGCTTCGCCCAGAAGGGGGGGGGGGCTGAATTGAGACAAGGATTAAGAGTCGAGAACGGTACAACAACTAATGATTTAATGAAACGTAAAAGCTTCCGCGCTTCGCGCGGCAGGAGGGGGGAAGCTAAATTCAGACGAGGATTATTTTTGAGAACGGTACGACGAATCGTCTTCTTTCTCTAATGATTTAATGATACGTCAAAGCTTCCGCGCTTCGCGCGGGAGGGGGGGTGGGAACTGAATTAAGACAAGGATTGAGTCGAGAACTGTACAACGAATCGTCTTCTTTCTCTGATGATTTAATGAAATGTAAAAGCTTTCGCGCTTCGCGCGGGAGGGGCGAAACAGACTTCAGATGAGGATTATTTTGGAAACGGTACAACGAATCGTCTTCTTTCTCTAATGATTTAATGAAACGTAAAAGCTTCCGCGCTTTGCGCGGGAGGGGGGAAACAGAATTCAGACGAGGATTATTTTTGTGAACGGGAACGCATCGTCTTCTTTCTCTAATAATTTAATGAAACGTCGAAGCTTCAGCGCGAAGTGCGGGAGGGGGGGAGAACTAAATTTAGACAAGGATTAAGAGTCGAGAACGGTACAACGAATCGTCTTCTTTCTCTAATGATTTAATGAAATGTAAAAGCTTTCGCGCTTCGCGCGGGAGGGGCGAAACAGACTTCAGATGAGGATTATTTTGGAAACGGTACAACGAATCGTCTTCTTTCTCTAATGATTTAATGAAACGTAAAAGCTTCCGCGCTTCGCGCGGGAGGGGGGAAACAGAATTCAGACGAGGATTATTTTTGTGAACGGGAACGCATCGTCTTCTTTCCCTAATAATTTAATGAAACGTCGAAGCTTCCGCGCAAAGCGCGGGAGGGGGGGGGAGAACTGAATTTAGACAAGGATTAAGAGTCGAGAACGGTACAACGAATCGTCTTCTTTCTCTAATGATTTAATGAAATGTAAAAGCTTTCGCGCTTCGCGCGGGAGGGGGGAAACAGACTTTGGATGAGGATTATTTTGGGAACGGGAACGAATCATCTTCTTTCTCTAATAATTTAATGAAACGTCGAAGTTCCGCGCTTCGCGCGGGAGGGGGGGGGGGACTGAATTTATATGGATTAAGAGTCGAGAACGGTACAACGAATCGTCTTCTTTCTCTAATGATTTAATGAAATGTAAAAGCTCCTGCGTTTCACGCGGAGGGGGAAACTGAATTTAAACGAGGATTAAGAGTTGATCACGGTACAACGAATCGTCTTCTTTCTCTAATTATTTAATGAAACGTAAAAGCTTCCGCGCTTCGCGGAGGAGGGTGGGGGAAACTCGCACCCACCCCCTCCCCCATTACGTCACTGCTGGTCACCATTACGTACCAATATTTGGCTCGCAAAATTTCAAATTTGGGCCCCCCCCCCCTAAGAAATCCTGGATCCGCGCCTGTTCTGAATAACAAAGTTTTCATTCATATTCGCCTATCTTTACAAACCTTTGGTATTCATGGTATATGTACATGTTTCTCATCTAAATTAAACAAATGAGTTATATAACATGTCATTCTTGTGACTGAAATGGTAATTGTGACTGTGATCACGATCGTGATTGTGATTCAGTGTGATTGTGATTCAGATTTTGATGTGATTATGATTGTGATTGAACTGATACTCATAGATTGTTCTTTACATGTTCAATACAGACTAAATATAATTTACACAAATATAAATGGCTTCAAAGAGATTACGAACATCGAATAAATTATCAAAAACAAAACAAAACAAAACATTACAAATAAATCAATGTATAGAGTATTGATACCCCCCCCCCCCCCATCATTATGGTACGCCACTCCAATAAACACAACAGTAGTCTGTAAACACACACTTTACATGCACTTATACCATTGCATATTCATAAAAAGACACTCTTGCTTAGTTCCATGCTAATTCTATATTGATGTGGCTAGGTTTTATTTACTTAACACATGATCGTTTAGTTGCTAAATAGTGGTGATTTAATGGTTATACACCCATAGTGAGGACAAATAACATGTTTGTTGCTTACCAACCTATACAGATTGAAATGATTTAATGAAATGTAAAAGCTCTGCGCTTCACGCGGGAGGGGGAAACTGAATTTAGACGAGGATTAAGAGTTGATCACGGTACAACGAATCGTCTTCTTTCTCTAATTATTTAATGAAACGTAAAAGCTTCCGCGCTTCGCGGAGGAGGGTGGGGGAAACTCGCA